>AZIM01006142.1:16405-27926 GCA_000516915.1 Ophiophagus hannah | reverse complement strand
GATAGATAGATAGATAGATAATAAATATATAGGACATATATTGGGGGTTCCTATTGCTTTCATATATACAGTCTCATATTCAAATACAGAATTATTAAATAAAAATAATATTTGCAAACATCAATAATTTAACTTTATGATTTTGCCACATTGGAGTAAAGCAGAATTTATTTCCACAACTTATCCACCAGCTTAATAAAAGGGTGTGTGTGCGATGGCTCAGCAATTAAAGACACTGAGCTTGTCAGCTGTAAAGCTGACAGCTTGGGTTCAAGACTCAAGTGCCACATGACACTGTGAGTTTCAATTACTTGTCCCAGCTCCTGCCAACTTAGCAGTTTGAAAGCATGCAAANNCAAGTAGATAAATAGATACCACTTTGGTGGCAAGGTAACAACTTTTCATGTGCCTTTTTCATGCTGGCCACATTACCTGTAACCTACCTGTTACTAATAAAAATGGATTCTGATAATACATAAAACATACATTAATAATAAATAATTAAATACATGAATCAATTAATTGGTCTTAAACTGATATACATACCAGCAGATCCCAATGTCACCTATAAAACTTCCAGAAAAGCCAAGGGACAAGCTGCTCTCTCTATTGTACGTCATTGTGATAGAGACCTTTAGTAGATATCCTGTCCCGAGACATATAGGGCACTCAAAGTAGTCATTAGAGCCTTGCATTTCATTGAAAAAATATGCTAGTAACCAGTGCAATTCTTGTGGCCACATTATATGCATGGTCAGGAAGCATACAAGTATCTACATTGCAGACCAGGTGAAGCATCTGGGTATTTTTCAAAGGTGTTCTCATGTAATGACAATATTCTAATTGAAATATGACAAGTATATGACATGACCATCCTCAGACCATTCTGTTCCAGTTAAAGCTGTAACCAGAATTTTCAGCCAGGAGCTGGCCAATGACTGCTTTTTCTTCCCCTGATTGAAACCTCAGAGTATGTCTCTTCTGCATAAGCCTAAAACCCATAAATATAAATGATAAATGTACTTTTTAAAAAAAATCTTTCTTTTGTTTGTGACATACTTCTTTGTTTGACATTATTTGTTTAGGACATTTATATGACCTCCCTTTTAAACAAATAACTCTAGCCAGCTAACAACAATATACATACAAAATAATATTATAAACCAATTTAAAGTAAGATAACAAAAACCCCTCCCCCCAATTTAAAAAGATTGCTAAGTTTTTTGCTTCCACTTGAACAAACTTTATTCCCATAAACAACTTACCAGCGGTTAGTGCATGAACATCAAGGATTTTAGCACCTTGCATCGTAAGAACTATTATTTTTTTGAGAAATAGAAACTAATGGCCAAATTAGTTTTCAGCAACTTCTGCATGTTTAACAAGATATCTCTTCTACATTATTAGGAATAATTATAAATGCAGATTTCAAGCTCATATTTATATATAAAAAAGAGATTAAAATGTGCACACACAAAAAAATAATGTATGGAACAGGGATGGGAAAACAGGGAACAAGAACAGGAAAAGATTCAATTTAGAAACCAATCCTTATTGCCACTACTGATTAGCACACAAAATACTGATAGAGGTTACAAGTAGTTAAAAAGTTATTCCTATAGTAAACCAGAGCAGATGATAAAATGTATTTATCACAACAGCAAATTTTATAAAGGGGATAACTGTCAAAACTGCTATAGCATAGGTCTCTGCAATTGTAATTTGGTAAGCGAAGAGTTCCCTTGGGAAAACCAAGCTTAATAAAACCACAGATATAAGTGAATTTTCCATCTCCATTTCTGCTCTCCTATAATAGGCTTATATGGCAAATTAAGCTAGCTTGCTTCTTATAGTGACCATGTTTAGTAAAGGAATGTTGGCTTTACCTGAATATTAGTTTGCTAATTATATTACAGGATTTGAGAAATGAAATTATATTCAGTTTATAAGGTGAATGACTCCAGCGGATTTTGATTGCTTGGCTTCATTTTGTTCTTTGTATATAGGTATGATTCTACACACATTTCCATTAAGAAGATAAGGGAAAATAACAGATTTATCCCTTGAGAAATCAGCTGAATGATATCTCTAAATTGTATACAGCATTATCTAAAGAATTGTAACCTTAGAAATTCTGATTAATGATATTTTCACTATTGGCATGAATGTACCTTGGGTCAGTAATAGTCTCTTAGTTCAAATAATCTCATAGGATTGCTCTAGGAAAGAAAATAATAGGCACAGACATTTTGTACTTGTCTTGAATTATACAAAATTGAGGTATCATTATGATTGTTGGTTGCACAATCAGCCAAATGTTTAGACTGTGTTTGGTATTTTTGTTTATCTATTGAGTCCCTCTCAAGGACCTGGAATAGGCAAGTGATATTGTTTAATAGTGTTAAAGGTATTGTTACAAGCTGTAAGATATTCCAAGTAAAGTTATTGTTTCAGGCCTTAAGCTCTTCCAAGTAAAATTAAGCAATTATTGATGGTGATTTTTATCAATGCCTATGATATTCAAGTGGTGCTCCAAATAATTTGCACCCAAAATGCCTATTACAGTTGGTACTATCTATGCTTTCTTTTCCCACCGTAGTTCTATATTACCTGTTCACAACAATATGAAGTCACAGCTGCCATTTGATGTTGACCTTCATACCATTGAGTTCTTCCCAAGCACTTAGGATGTCATAATGTATGAGTGTAATACATGTGCACATCCAAGCAATGTGGCTTTTTCATTAATATATGGAAATTTTGACAATGTATGGATTTTCTGTCCAATATTTTTTGGAATGGCACCTAGCGTGTATTGATAACCACTGTGACCATGACAGTCAGTTTCTGCTATAATCTTTTAACTTCAATTTTCATAAGCTTTTCACAGAGTTAAATCTGTATCATTAAGCAAGACTTTATCAATTTGCATTCAGAAATGCCACAATATTTTAACCTGTTCATTTTTTTACTACTTTTTCAATTCTACATTTCCACCAGTTTTTCCTTACCAGAACATAATGATTTTTATAAATGTTCCAGTGAATCATTTTGGTGACTGTGTTATGTTGTTTTTTATAATCAGTTTGTTTGATCTTGAATGAGTTGAGTACATGATCTGGTGTTTCTTCTGTTACTTTGAATCATTTCACAATTTTTTTCAGTTCTGTCCTTGATTACATTAGTTCAAATAGCTTGCCATTGAGCAGCTGGAATCAAGCCTTCAGTTTCTTTTTTAATATTCCAGTTCTAGGCCATTGTCAAGTTTTATCCTTATCCACTTTCCCCTGAACTTTTGTGAAAATTTTACTATAATCCTTTTCCTTGCTAGCTTTCTGTTTGTGTATTTATTACATCATTTTAATATTCAGTTTGGTTTCTGATACATTCAATAAATTCCATCAATGACATCAGTGTTTATTCTTGGTTATCTTTTACTTAATCGGCCAATGCTTGCTTTTCTTCTTTGAAAGTTTTTTTAACTTGAAATTAAATTCTGTTTTCATTTATGTGGGTCAGCTATAATCTTTCTATATCACTATGGGGATGTAGTGCATAGAGAATAATCATCAGTTTTCTTGTTTTTCAGTCCAAACTGTCCAGTTCAGCTTGGGTCCAGTTAATAATTTTAGCAATGTATTACATTACAATTATTGCCCAGGTATTGATGGTACTAAACATTTATTTCTGAATAAAAAAGCACTGAGGTATCTGAACCCACAACAGTTAAATGAGTCATGTTTCCTATAAAAACAAAATAAAATCCCAAGTTTTAGAATAAATGTACTACAGTAAATTTATAGCAACAATATTACTTTTTAAAAGAATCTTTCAGTTCTTTAGAATTATTCACAATGCTGAGAGGCATTTTTCTCCTTGCTTATTTTTAATAAATGTGTTGGTCACATGCTGTGAGAAAGCTGTTTCTCTCATCTATAACACTTTCCTTCTGAGACTATTTGATGAAATTTCTTTGCGCTTTATTATTTTGGAGTGGGCCAGGGGCTCAACCTACTTCTGCAGCACTGCCTCTTAGTGGCAAGAATAATATTGCCAGTTTGGCTATATTTTGGTTTTGAAATATTTAATTTGTTAGCTTAACTGTTTGAAAGTTGTTCAAATTTCACATGGTCATGACCACAGTATTTATTATTATGGTTGTTCATATGGTCAACCAAATATTTAGACTGGATTTTGTATTTTTATTCACCTATCAAGTCCTTCCCAAGAACCTGGAACAGGAAAATGTTTAAAAATATTAAAAGTATCATTGCAGGATGATGATGATTGATGATGATGATGATGATGATTTTGTCATTTTAAATGTTATTTTGTTTGGAAGCTTTGAAAGCTACAAATGGTTAGGCTTCTCTGACTCTCTGAGAGAACTAATCATACTCACATAGCAGCCTGACTTATAGAACATGAAATCCTCCATAGTTTATTTTCCCAAGATATGAATACCAGTACAATAGACACTTTTCTTTTAAGACAGAAATATCTAGTAAAAAAAAAAAACTTCCCATGTCTCTCTTTTCTATAATAATGTGTCTCAAGGATTGTTACTGTTTTTCATTACCTTTTTATTAACTACACAGATCAGATTTTTTTTCTTCAAAACTTCCCCAAATTGTCAAGTTCTTATTATTTGCTCTTATACCACTAATAATAAATTGCATTAATTGATTTTAAACACAGTTTAATTTTTACAGTTTTTGAAATGTATAAACTGCTTAATAACTCAATGTTAAGGCTCTGAAAATACTGGGGTAGCAGGAGGCTTCAGTTCATGAGATTCAAGGTGCTGGTTTTAATATATAAAGTCCGGCATGGCTTGGGTCCGGGGTACTTGTGGGAATGTCTCCTGCCGGCATCACGTTCCAATTGTCCTGTACGCTTCCACAGGCAGGGACTCCTCAGGGTGCCGTCGGCCAGGCAATGTCAGCTGGCAGGGCCCAGGGGCAGGGTCTTCTCTGTGGGAGCACCCACCCTGTGGAACCAGCTTCCCCTGGAGCTCCACTTGGCCCCTGACCTTCGCTCCTTCCGCTGCGACCTAAAGACCTGGCTGTTTCAGCAGGCCAGCCTGGACTGAAATGGGTTGGGAGAGTTTTTTAAGAATTTTTAATTGGTCTGTTGTTAAATTTATTAGGCTTGTTTATTTAATTGTTTTTTAATTAATTTATTTGTATTGTCGTGTTTATGATATGAGCCGCCCTGAGTCCTTAGGGAAAGAGGGCAGCATACAAGTCTAATAAAATAATAATAATAATAATAATAATAATAATAATATACATTTTAAAGTAAATTCCTTGTTCTTTTAACAACATTATCTTCTTTTTCATAGAAATGCTAAATTCTATATAAAATTAAAAATTTATAGGCACTTTAAAGTCTAATAAATTAGTTATGACATAAGTTGAGAATCCTTTCAAGAATTTGAAAAACTTCACTGGCCCTTGCTTTTCCCTTCTGGAAAAGATGAAAGGTGGGAAAAGAAAAAGAAGACCAATGTTTGAAGTTGCTCACAGCAGGAAGTGCCTTTTGTTGTCAGGTTTATTGTCTTCCCTTGCTTTGCTGAAGAACAGAAGAAGTGCTGTTTTAAAGATACTCTCTGGTGAGGAGACCAAAGAGTTGAGGATTCAAGAAGAGTTCAAGGCCTCACTTGTGATGCTATAGACTCTATGGAGGGTCTGATAAGTACCACTTTTTCTTCTCCTTTGATTCTCCTTCAGCTACATAACCTGGTTAAAAGCTTATTTGCAGAAGAAGGCAGCAGTAGACTGTATCTTGTAATAGGAAATCCTCGTGCTAGCTTTAATTGGTCTACAGTAAGGATGGGCAAAAGATGATCAGGATATTTCTAAACTATTTGGAAAATCATTTATAAAAATTCACTGTGGTCAAAATAAGAATTATAGAAACTGCATTTTCCTCGTAGATTTGGTCTGATGTCCTAAAATAATCTAATGTTCTGTGTCAAAGTAAATTGTTTAGCTGAATTCTAAGAAAACACACATAGATACATACATGTACTTTATTTTAAAAGTATAAAATATATTCTACCACTTATGAAATTACTAAAAATAGTAAAATATATGGGTGCTAAATCAAGGCATAATTAAATATAATTTTACTACTAAAATAATGGCCCTGGGTATAAGTGAGTGTAAATGTCTTTGTTTTCACTGGTCACTACTTGGATTTGTTAAGGATAAGATAAGTGAATTCATATTAACCAAATGAAATCTGTAACATTCAAATCACACCACCTTTCCTAAATCACACCATCATGCTTCAGGATAAAACAAACAGAACATTCTATAGATCCTAACAATTGTTGACATGGTGCATGCAGATTACTCTTCTTAGTTTAAAACATTTCAAGAAGTGATAAATAGCATATAAAAGTGGCTAGGCACTCCCTAGAGGTTACATCACTAAACAAGCTACATTCTAAAGAAGGTCCAAAATGAATCATGGTGTACAATATCTTTTGTGAGCTTTTCTTTTTCAATATTTTTCTGATCTAAGAGTTCACATAAAAGCAGGGTTGTGGAGAAAGGGAAGGCTCCTGTTGCTTAAGTATCAAGAGCTGCTTTACAAATCACTGTACTGCAAATGAAATGTCATCTTGCTTCCTCACAGGTCAAAAGGTCTTTCAACAAGGACTCAAATTCAGTTTCATCTGGTTAAACTGTCCTCTTCTGAAGAAAGACTTCTAAAGATTGAACACTACCACTTGAAAATCAAACATCCCTAGTTTCTCAGGATTAGAAATTCTTTGGAGAAGCAACAATGTTACTTGATCATTTATTTCCAAACAATCTTGTTGCTGGCATGTTATCTTACTTCTGCCAAATATTGTGTGATATGTAAATTCTGTTATGATAGCTCTGCCATTTTATCCTATGTTATAGTAACCGTTTTCTCATGGAATTTTAGTCTTGGTGATAATGAAGACAGTTCTTCCCTTGGAGTTTGTTTATTTGTTTAATCTATAATATTTAAATCAATAAAACAATAAAAGTAATTTGTGCTACATTATGACAGTAATTTTAACATTGGACACATTTTATTGAAAGGAAAATGGTAAAGGAAGAAAGTTCTTTACTTGAAAGGTAATATTTATATTATATCCAACTCAGTCTGAATGATGTACCAGACTGATCTGTACTATCTATATCACTAACAGGTAGTCCTCTATATGGCAATGGACAATTAGAAGTAGTACTTTTGACCACACTTTTTATAGCTTATTAAAAAGCATTTTGAATAAGTCATGATGGATGGTACAGGTCAATATCTGAAGATCATTCTGATGATAAGCATGCTATAAGAAGATTGTGAATTGGATATAAGATACATGTAATTTAGGTAGCTATGAATGTGTATAAAAATAGGACTCCAAAGGTTTGTTATAATTGCATGTTATGCTCCAGAGATTAGTGATAATGAAAAAGCAGAAATGAACTGAAAAAAGGATATAAATAGATCAATGGAAATAAGAACATGCACAAGAAGGAAAAGAGACAAGAATTACTTAGAGAATTACCGATAATAGTGAGTATTGACTGATTTTTCTATTTTAAAAAACTGTTTCTAATCTGTGCATTGAGGATAACTTTATCCATATCTAAATCTTGCAAATCTTGTGTGTGTGTGAGTGTGTGTGTGAGTGTAATACTGAGCAAATTAGTGAACTTGAAATACTGAGAGAATTAGTGAAGGATGCAAGTATGATAAAGTCTTATGAATTCTTGGTAGTGTTAAGACTGAGTTTTAGGGGAAAATGAACATAATAGAAACCAAAAAGTGAAAGAATTTAGCATAAAATAGCTAAACTGCAGGAAGAAGATGTGTAAGTCCTGTTTATAAAAGTATTAGAAGATAGATTAACTTTTTAGCCGAATGTAAGAGACAGAGGGAAAAAAGTCTTAGAAACTGCTTGGAACCAAGTGAAAGATATTATGTTGCACAGGTTATAGCATATGACTTAAATCATATAATTATATATATAATTATAAAAGTCACTCTCTCTGAGTTTCAGGAAATAGGCAGTGGTAAACACTTCCAAAATCTTGCCAAGAAAACTGCAAAGACTAGGAGTTAAGATTGACTTGAAAGCTATAAAATAAAGCAGTGCTGTAGTAAATGTGATAGTTCAATCAGGAATTTACTACTTGTGAACTTACAGTAGTTACAGGACTAATTTCAGGTGGTTCTCATCCTAATTTCAAAGGCCTGATGTTTTCACTGTAGAATTTACAACAATCTATTGCAGCATGAAGAACACAATAGAAAAAAGCAGTATTCCAATATCTGGGGGGCTGCCGCAAAGAAGAGGGGGTCCACCTATTCCCCACAGCACCTGAATGGATGGAAACTAATCAAGAAGAGAACAAAACGAGATATTTCCTCACAGTTAGAACAATTAATCAGTGGAACAACTTGGTTCCAAAAGTTGTGTTGTAGCAGGGGTGTCAAACTCACATTGTCATGGCAGCATCAGGTGATGTATTGGGACTTTTTTCCCCTTAGCTAAACCAAGAGTGGGCGTGGCCAGCATGTGGTGCATCCGACCCATTGGCCGCGAGTTTGACAGCCCTGTGTTATAGAGTTTCCTGCTTGAGCAGAGGATTGAACTATAAGGTTCCAAGGTTCCTTCTTCCAATTCTGTAATTCTGAAAAGAGTACCCCCATCATTGGAAGAAAAAGGATAAGGGGAGAAAAGAAATGATCTTTAAAAAACAATTATTCTGGATTCTGTATCTTTTAATATAATGGACAAGGACCTTGTGGCCTCATATAGATTACTCCCAAAGAAATGCTGCACAAGGCAGCAGGAATGTTGTTACCCTGCACCTAGTATTGTATGCACATGTCTCATTTTGTTAGAAGTGCAACATACCAGATTCTCACTATCATCTATCTGCCTCTGTGGAATTGTTATTCTGAAAGTAACTAGGTCTTGTTTTCTGCATTAACTCAAATGACAATTTCTGTTTTTGATTGGACTTTGATTACTATTATTCTGTTATCATTCTGCTATTTTTTCTAACCTCCTCTCTTTCCCCATGAAACGGTGTTATAAATTGAGTTTTGAAAAAGTGAGTGAAGTAGAAATAATGAAATGCAGTAATTAAAGACTTTCCCAATGGGAAAAGAAACAAATATTGGGGGATTCAGGAAGGCTATTCCAAGGGATATTTTTCATTCATCTTCTAGCCTGACAGAACTGTCAGTGATTTTGACCTTGGCTGCAAAAGGCAATCATCCAAGTCAAACAGTCGCTTCAGCAGCTTTACTTTGTAGGAAAGGAGTTGTCAATAAGCTGTCAGGGTATATAGTCCTTACCTGCAAACATAGCTGGCTGAAACAAGCCCAAAGAAAAAACCTGTGTCGGAGTTTCTCTTGGGTGTGACTCAGTTTCCTTTACGGGCATAAATCATCTTCACAATTTTGTTGGTGAACAAGTAAGAGGCTGCATAGCCCTCTTTGGAGTATTTTGAAAGGTTAAAGAAAAGAATCATACCAATTGCCATACAGAAAAAAATACTTCTACACAAATCTCACCTCCATTTTTTAATGAACTTATAAGTTCATAAGTTAGTTGGACCTCTATGGAAATACATGTAGTTCATCAATGAAGAAAGAACATATATACTGTATACTAATTATCATTTTCCTAATAAGTCAATGAAAGACCAATATTTTTATTATTATCTCTTCCATGCCTTTAAAGCTTTCTTTTCATGTGTATTCCAAAGTCCATGAGAAATTACCTTTGCTTAATTATAGAAAAGTTAATTCGAGCTAATGATTTTTATCATTTTATACATCAGATATCTCTATAGATTGAACATGAGTTACTTTTGCTTACTGATGTTAATACTGATTTTAGTGTGTAAAATCAATAAATCTCAACTTTTAGAAAGAAAAGAAAGAGCATTCATAGGATCACAAATTAATTTATTTTTCTAACAAAAAGACCCACATTTTAAAGGTTTGTCTATAAACAAAAATACATATCGTAAATAATTGAAGCATCTGAGATTTATTTATTTAGTTCAAAAAAAAATTTTTTTTTAAGAAAAAAAGATCACACCTAGAGCTTTTGTGCAGGGTTTCATTAAGCATCCCTACTGATTCTCATAGGATTCTAAGCTTTTATAAATCCTTTGCCTTGAGATTTACCATTTTGCTGTTGTGATTTACCTTCAGCTTCTGCCACTTGTTTATACACGACTAGGCATTCTCTTTGCGTGCTGAGCTCATTCACCATTTTGTTCTTAAGAATTTATTTCCGACAGGCAGGGAAGCACACTGTGAAATCTTTCATGGAGACTTCACATTTGTTCTTCCCTATTTGTTGTTCTCGGTTTAACTTAAAAAAAAAAGCAAAGCCATTCACTTTGAGTGGCTGCCAGCTCTGTGGTGTGCACAAAACAGCATGGCAGATTCTGCAGTTCTCTCTGAGCTTTCACCTTCTCAGCTACCTCCCAGCTACTGTTCTCTGTGTGGCACAGCAGAGCAGCAGCCCATGATCCTAGTAACTAGCTACGCTCAGCAAGAAGAAGCTGCAGGTCTCTTTCTTCTCTCTTGCTTATATGGCATAATGCTTATATCCAAGAAAGGTGAAGTTCTGTATTGCCTCTAGCAACAGCAAAGTGCAAAGTGTAATATATAGAATATATGTTAGTCACATAGGCTATGAGATATATGTGGAAATGATGAAAGAACACTTCTACAGAAATAGGTCTTTTTGCTTTACAGCTAAAAGGGGAAAATCCAAACAATATTCTGAATGTTTGGTACTGTATAGCTACCTAATAATGAAGTGCTAAGTCTTAGCCATCTGTCAACTAAAAAGATACTCCTTTGGNNNNTTTAGCTGCCAGAAAAAGGGAGTGGGGGAAAACAAGGCATTCTTGAAATGCCTAGATAATCAACTCAGCAGCCCAAAGNAGGGAGTGGGGGAAAACAAGGCATTCTTGAAATGCCTAGATAATCAACTCAGCAGCCCAAAGTTGTCGGAGCATAAGAAGGTTATTGGAGAGCGTGATGGATGACTCTTGGAGACTGATGTTTCCTATTGGAGAAGTCACATCCAGGGGGTGGGGGAAAGACCAGGGTCAAGGGGGAAATATATGATGTGATTTAGTATTAGCTGCACCCAGCCACGCGCCAACATGACAATTTCTAATAAACCAATTTACTTTTTCTGAGATGTGCTAGAGACTTTTGCTTTGAATGAGGGGGATTTGTTGGAGCCCTGACAGCATCCTTTAGAACTGCCCAAATACTTTCAGCCACATATATTTTATTAACAGTATATTAAGGTTTGAACAATGTAACGTTCTTTTACCCAAAGGTCTGCAGAGAGCAGCACCTATCGGAATCAATGACAAAAAGGCTATGCAAGAACACCTGGGACTACCATTATCTATCAGACACTTGCAGTCTTTTTAAGAACACAAGTCAGATTTGTGAACATCTCTTTCTCTTTCTTTCTTTCTTTCTT
>AZIM01006135.1:47929-63940 GCA_000516915.1 Ophiophagus hannah | reverse complement strand
GGATGGATGGACGGACGGACAGACAGACAGAGAATATTGATTGATAGTTGGTTGGTTGATAGTTGGTTGGTAAGCTGTAACTCTGCACAGCTTACACTTGGATGAAGCATAAAAAAACAAAGAAACTAAGCAAGTCAAAACCCAGAACAAAACATGAATAACAAAATAACAAAATAAAGGATGCCAGAATAATCAAAGCCAATCATAGTACAGATATTCAGGAACCCTTCATTTTGGACAAGTTCACCTTGAACCTTGGACCAAGAACTAGGAAAAATCCCCCAAACTGTAGCAACACAGTCTTGCTTGGTGGGTTGCCCCAAAGCCTGATCTTTCCTATCCAGAACCCCACAATCTTCAAATACTGAAAGAAACCTTGCCAGCAAGGTTTAGTCAGTTGAAGCTACAGATGTATAGTTAAGGGCTGCAACTGATCACATTTTCAGCAACCTTCTTTAAGAGGTTGGATAATGGATGAAAATTGAAACTTCTTGAAGATAGAACAGAGTTCTACTTTTTTAAAGCACTAAAGCATGTCAAACTTGATTTCACTGAAGGCTGCACCAGGATTGTGTTTGACCTCAGAGGGCTGGGTGGATGTGGCCAGGGTAGGCATGGCCAGCTCAATGTCACTCATGTTGGGGGCACCTGTGGTGGATCAAATGCTCTGCCAGCTAAAATGTAGCTTGAGACAGCTAAACGCATCCCTCCTGAGTTCTGTTTTAGCTGGCAGAGGATTGCAGGAGGTCATCATAGCCAAAAATGGAGCTCGGGAGGACCATGCACAGCCCTCCCGAACGCTGTTCTTACCGGCAGAAACACTGAGGGCTGGTCCTTTGCTGCTTCCAGGGCAGCCCTGAAGCCCAGATCTAAGCACCCCACAGGCCAGATCTGCACTAATGGAAACATTCCCTTCCTTATTGATGTATTTATTATTGTCTGGATCTAATCACACATTGTTTTCTAGGAAATCTTAACCAACTAGGAAGACTATGTGTATATAACACATAAGTGGGAATGTTTAAAACCTTGAGAACCCTGTCTACTTTCTCAGTTCTAACAGGTTCAAACTCATTCCAATGAATTGTACTAAACCTTACCATAATCACTTCCAAGGGACCTCTAAGTTCAACTAAGGGCTACAATTTTATCTATCAGTGGTTTAGAGCAGTCTTCACAGACCTCTTGTAGGTGCTTCTCTAGCACATTGTCCCCAAGGAAAAATGGATTAAATTAACAAGATTTTTGGATGCCTATACATGGATTTTTTTAAAAAATGGTATTTTTGTCATGTT
Organism: Ophiophagus hannah; assembly: GCA_000516915.1. Lineage (NCBI taxonomy): Eukaryota > Metazoa > Chordata > Lepidosauria > Squamata > Elapidae > Ophiophagus > Ophiophagus hannah. The sequence continues at coordinate 62,645 of AZIM01006135.1, read as the reverse complement.
TTTAGGCCTAGATATTGTGGCCTGAAATACAAACATGCTTAAAAATCGGGCAAAGATTTAGCAAATCCATTACATGTTAAGCTTATGGTCTTTTTGGGTGGGGGACTATCTTAATGTGTTGTGCACATCTAGCATTTTAGTTAGCTTATGGTTCAATGTATTAAGGTTAATTCACTAATCTCTAAAGCTAATAGATTTTACTACCAGGGATCCCTCTAGAACTTTCTATAACAACTTTGGCTGCCTAGATTCCAATTTAAATTGGTCACTCTCTTTCTCTCTCTCTCATTCTCTCTCTAGGATTCAGAATAAGATGGAAAAAATCCCAACTCATTTTCCTCCAGCTATCCATTTTTCTTTCACAGTAGCTCCACAAAGCTTAATTCATACCAGATATGAAAACATGTCAAGGCAGTCACAAAGAAATGTATTTATTATTTAACCTGTATTTAGTCACTTATATATTTAGCAAGATTCTGGACTAGATGGTCTGTCACATGCAAATAGTCTTGGAGAAGATGTTTCAGCCTAATCCAGGATGAAGTTGATCTGCCTACCAAATTCAAACTGCAAAAATTCATGCAGCCACTGAGTTGGTACCAACAAGATACAGAAATATGTAGCACTACTGGTTCCTTGACTTTTTTTTTCAGATATATTACATAGCTATAAATTTGGAGGCAAAAATAACCCTTTTAAACCTGGATGTGTTTTCTGAGAGACTGATCAACTTATATATTAGGGATATCTCAGTGGATCCATTGCACTAGATGAGAATTATTATTGTGGTTTGTTGTATGGTCAGCTAGATATTCAGACTGGATTTGGCATTTTTGTCAACCAGTTGAGTGCTTCCCAAGAACCTGGGATAAGCAGATGTAGATCAGTGGTGGGATTCAAAAATTTTTACTACCGGTTCTGTGAGCGTAGCTTGGTGGGCATGGCCATGTGGCTGAGAGGGTGTGGCTTTTTTTTTTTTTGCTTTTTTGCCACCCCCACCCATTTTGGGGAGCTTCCTAGNGGGGGGGGCATTTTTGCTCCCCTAAGGCTCTTCTGAGGCTCAGGAAGGAAAAAAACGAGCATGGGAGGGGCATGCAGCACGCCTCCAAGCTCCATTTTGGGAGCTTCCTAGCCTCAGAGGAGCCTTGGGGGGGGCATTTTTGCTCCCCTAAGGCTCTTCTGAGGCTCAGGAAGGAAAAAAACAGAGCTTGGGAGGGGCACGTAGCACCCCTCCAAGCTCCATTTTGGGAGCTTCCTAGCCTCAGAGAAACCTCTGGGGGGGTGTTTTTGCTCCCCTAAGGTTCCTCTGGGGCTCTGGAAGGCAAAAAATGGAGGGGGGAACTGAGCTCCTCCCTCCATTTTTTGCCTTACTGGGCCTCAGCAAGGGAAATTCTGGTACAGCTGATCTATGCACAGCTGATTGTTTTGGGAGGAAAAAAAAAAGAAATACCTTAGGTGAATGTCAGGCAGGCGGGTAAGCAAGCATTGGCCAGGAGGGCGACTGGATGGGGGCGTGGCCAGCCAGAACTTACTACAAATTCTTGCTACCAGTTTGCCCGATCTGGTGCGAACCGGCTGAATACCACCACTGATGTAGATGTTTGAGGGTGATACAGATATCACTGCAGGACTAAGCTGTTCCAAGTTAAGCTGCCTTTTGCAACTGACTAATGGTGAATGCCAATGGTGTTCAAATGATGTTACAGTTGTTTTGGAATCATACCCAAGACACTTATTACTATTGGTACAAATTGTTAAATGTCTGATTCAACTAGAGTTTCACCAAGTACCTCAGTAACTAGATAAAGTTTGCTTATTGAGATATTTTCTTACTAAGGTATATCTGGCTTAATGGCAATATTTTGCAGTGATACCAATAAACAAAATGATTTTAGCACACTGACCTTATGCTGTACCATTATAAATCTCTGCCATGGTTTCTTTCCTTTTCAATGGTTCCAAATTACTGCTCAAATTCAACTGCAATATTTTAATTTTACCATTTAATTTTTTGCATCTTGTTTTTTTGTTGTGTTTCTAAAGTTTTCCAGTTTTGAGCAACATTAAAATATCTAAATCAGTCTAGTTTGTTTTGTTTGCAGATACTAAACAACAGTATACTGTGCACAAAGGGCCTTTAGAGAATATATGCAGATATTCTCATAAAAGCAACTATTTTATTTTAGAGCCCTGGTAGTTATCAAATGTTCTGCTTTCTTTTCCTTTTGTTTAGTTTTAGCTTCAGGGGAATCAAGCCCAGGAGGAGAAACAATCTGCTAGGCTTTCCCGGGGAATATTCAACTAATGCTATTGTTTCCTTGGATTTACCATATGAATATTTTACAACCTCCCTCTCTCCACTTTAAGCTGATAACCAGTCATCACTAGATGATGAGTTTTTCTATAGGAATGTGTTTGTATATTAGTCAAAATAAATCAAGGCAAGAAGGGAGTACTACAATGGTTTCAATTTAAAATCTATCATTTTGGCTTAAGCACCAATCCACTAACATTGTTGAGGTTTCAAGAAAAATACAAAGAAAGTACACACCAAAACATGCTTCCCTATATATTATTGCCATCTAGTGGTCATGATTCTTAAGAATCTGTTAAAATCAGTCTTTAGAAGCAAGAATGGATGATGATGATTTTGCTTAACTTCACAAATGCATAAAGAAACAACACATTGTGCGGAATTATCAGCAAGGACTGTACTGAAACTTGATTCATTTCTGATATTCAGTGCAATGCAAATAAAAGAGAGAAAGAGTTTTGGGGAAAACACTTGTGAACACTTCTCTCTCACAGAAATTCTCTCAGAGGCTTGCAATAGTAAAGGCAATAAACACCCAAGTAAAGCTAAACACATTCCATCAAATCTAACATTAAAAGAGACTTGTAAATTTGTAAAAGCAAATTTACTCTAAACAATTTAGAAATTTAAATTAGATACTATTTGTACATTTATTTCACTTAAATGAGAATTAAATGCCATTATTTTAATATTTCAATCATGTAATGTTAGAAAACATTCAGGGTGAACCATAATAATTAATCTAAAATATCACTGTAAAGCAATACATTTATAAGAGACAACAAAAACAGATAAAAATAGATTATACAACATTACTTGCTTGATAAGTTAAGGGCTTTCTGAAATTAAAAAAAATGTCTTTACAAACTAATAAAATACAACCAGAAAAAGATACTTCTGAACTTTATAGCATAACGTATTTCACAATTTTGATTCATCCACTAATGTAGTTGCTTCATTTTCTCCAAGTGCTTATGGAGAAAACCAGTGTTCTACGAAAGTCTAGGTAAAGATCTTCAGAGAACTTCAGAGGGAAGAGTGTTGTATAGGACAGGGACAGCCATGGAAAAGGCACATAAGATAGCAATATTGAAGAAAAGGGTCTAGGAGAATGGCCACCCTATATGACCAAGTAAGGTGCATGTCCTTAGGAAAAGGTGATCCCATAGTAACCTGGGAATGTGCCATTTAGGGCTTTAAAGATGATGACCAGCATCTTGAATTGCAGCCTGAAAGAAATCTGAAACCAGTGCAGCTCATGTGACAGAAAGATATGTTACATAGGCAAACCAATAGCACCATGTTCATGTTACATGGGCAAACCACTAACACCATCACTGTGCACTGTTGTGTTTGGACCAGTTGAAATTTCCAGGTGGTTTTCAAGGGCTGACCCATGTAGAGTTCATTGCAGTTATCCAAATGGGAGGTGACCAATTAAGATTAAGTGTTTTTGTTTGATTTGAGTATATCCAAATATTTTTAAAAAATAGAAATCTATTAGTAACGTGATAGAAACAAAACAGAAAATTTGGAGGAAATATTAGGGAAAGGGTAATTACAAAGTCAGGTAAAAATAACGATCACAATATCTTAATGACAGCCTTTGCCTCTATAACATTGTCCTTGCTTCTTGGAAATATTCCACCATTCAGAGACATCATTAAAACTATTTTAAAAATTTGTATGAAGAGCCAAAATAAAGTAACCAAACTACAGAGTTTTTAACAGAAAATCCCCTAAAACTTCAGTTAGGACAACAAATTCATACACACATGCACGTGCACACACACACACAGAGAGAGAGAGAGAGAGAGAGAGAAAGACATAAACACAAAGTACTTTAAAAAGCCTATTGTCGCAAGACATAATGAAGACAAATACATTCTGTAAATAGTTTGAGCAGACTTCTTCAGCGCTGCATGTCAGGGAACATGTGTGTCTGTTGTTTGGGGATAGTTGCATAGACACTCCACTTGTATTTCTGCAAATGTAACGTTCTAGCTATGGGTTATTTAAATAGCAAAGCACAAACAGGATGTTGGATCAAGCAATCAGCATGCAGGACACACACCTCCCCACAATGTGTAGTTGGGATTTTGGAGGTGTGCACATTGGCCCATCTGCAGCCATCTGCAACCTATGCTCACCCATCATCCCCTTTGCAGCAAAGATATGCAACAATAGCTACAGGCAGTTGCAGGAAACTCTAAATCAGGTTTAAGTCTTTCTTAAGTAATATTTTTCATGTAGTTAATATGTCCCTGTATGTTAATAACAGGTGCTATACTAATCCACCATTAGTCTTTATTATTTGTGTTAATTGTCACTAATTACATGTGATTGAGTTTTACTGCATTTAGTACTTATGCAATCCTAGTCAAATGTCAATTGAATTTCACTGGAATACATTGTCATTCCTAAAATTTCACTGGAATACATTGTCATTTGGCATGACAGGATTATTCTTAACCTGAAGTTACCAAGTTCATCATACAAGACATAACTAACAGACTCGATTTTTAGGCCTGAACTTCATATAAATAGGCAATAAAGCATAAAAGACAGAAATTGAAATGTAAAATTGTTCCTGCCTGGCTTCTTTGAGGATTTCAACTTTTCTCATTTCTGGGTTCTTTTAAAGGTCACATGAAACTTAATAACATTCCATAATGTTTGAGAGTATTTGTTAATATGCTGGATGAGCAAAGATGTAAGTAAAAATAGCCAATTTCCAATGATTCCCCTACTAAGACTAGAAAAAGAGGCAACCTGCAAGACAAAATAGGAAAGTTCTAAGACAGTGAACTCAATAAGCTTTGTTTCCTAGCCCGTTTCATTTCTAATTAATGCTGCAGTTTCTATTGTTTCTGTTCACCCAGAGGACTAAAATACAGTAGAAGCAAGCAAGAAAGGAGATGCATGCCTGATTATTCTCCCTTATTAACACTCCTTTGTAATGTTTGAGACTCTGATCTTTCACATTTCCTATGGTCCGTAAAGGCCCTGAGAGTCTTAATCAGTTTTCTGTAATGTCAAGTAGATGAACTGGGAAAGTGACAACAGACAGTTCATAAAAAAGGTGGGTAGGCAGCAAATTACAGGAAAAAGAATGTCTTCTTTTTTCCCTACTATTCTTGGAGTGATTCTCAATAACTTTCCTGATGACTGGATAGTCAGGTAGTTTAATGGAAGACAGTTTGGAGGCTGCAATCACCAAGAAAACATATATTTTATTACTACAACTCGCTGCTGTAAAAGCATAGCCTCTGCATTTTTATTACAAATCAGGTAATCACAAATGTATCATTATTCATTAGAACGCAGCAAATGAAGAATATGAGTTTTGGGTTTTTTAGCTTGCTTGCTTCCTTTGGTAAAAGAATTAATGTAAATAAAAGAAATTTGGGAAAAAAGAAAATGGGATAGAAAAAAGGAACATGCAAAAAAGAAAAAAGGAAAGAAGGATAATTAAAGAAACAAGAATCAGGAAAAAAATCAGCAACTTCTGACTTTCTTTTCAAAGGTATAAACAAACTCATTATCTATCTTCTTTCTTAGGTATTACAAAAATCCCTTTAAGCCCTTTATTTAGTCCATTTTCAATTATCAAAGCCGTCAATAATATTTTTTTTGTTTTAGCAAAAAGTTCATAAAAAGTTTTTTTAAAATATTATTTTGTCCTTGAGTAGGCAAGTCATTTCTGCAAATTCTAATATCATCACAATTCATTCTTTCATTGTAGAAATTTCAGTATTTCATTTATCATTTTTTAGAATGGATGTATTCACAGCTTTCAAAGTATATAGAAGGCTGAAAGTCCATCTACTTCAGGAGTGTTCCTTATTTTACTCTTTTCAATGCCTTCACAAATTTTCTTTATTGTAGATCCATTTATCAGCTTTTATTTGTGTGTTATTTTTGCTAAATTTGATATCTTTCACTTTTCTGCCATGGAAATTTCTTCTCCCTTGTAAGATTTTATATAACTCTGATAAAATTATTATTTGCATATTATGTTTTCTGCATCATAAAATTCCCTTTTTGTAATTGTAATATTTGTAATATTTTCCCACCTTTTTTCTTAAGTTATGTACTTTCTTAAGTTATGTACTAGCCATTTACCTCACATCTAATAGTCTAGCAAGAGACATTCAGTAGCAATTACTGTTAAGTGTTTTTGGTGATGTTTTGCACAAACATCTGTTTGTTCTTGGTAAACCACATGGAGGAGATGATTTTTTAATAGGCTTTTTTAATGTTGCTGTTGTTACTGGAGTTCTCATTTTCTTAAGAAATATTTTTGAATGAAACCTCAGCTAAAGTGACTGGGGATGCAAATTGGCATCATGTAAGGTCTTTACAGAAAGTCTCTCTTCACAGGATAAATCATTTGAATCATATTTCTAGACATGTCTTTGGGATAAAACAGAAATCTGTGAATCAGTAAAATGCTTACATCATTTACAGACTTGGCAATATTGCTGTTCTTTGGCAAAGTTTACAACTGAATAAAGACAAGCAATTGTCAACTAGCTATTCAACATTAAATTTAGCTGGGAATTATTCCAAGCAGTACTATCTACAGGAGCATACAACATCGTGATGCCTGTAGGAAAGTGGCATGGCTTGCATTAGAACAATTCCATGCTGTTTTTGTCCTGTCTCCTGTTTCCCCCTGGGTGCTGCTGATTTCAGAGCTATAGCAACATGTGAAGAACTGAAGAACACAACATATTGAGATGTTTATGATTTCTGCATAATAAAGATTCTAACCTTGAAAAGTAAACACTGCTCCCCAGAAGAAATAGACAGAAGATGCAATGGGGAAAAGCTGGAAGTCCCATTTTCCACATTGTACTCTCTCTTGAGAGGGGGCATTATGGCTTAGCAGTTAAAGACACTGAGTTTGTCAGCTGGAGAGTTCACAGACCAGGTTCGAGATCCAATCTCCTTGCAATGGGGTGGGGTCCCATTACTTGCCCCACTCCTGTTCACCTAGCAGTTTGAAACATGCAAATCCAAGTAGATTAATAGGTACCACTTTGGTGGAAGGTAACAGTGTTCTGTGCACCTTTGGCACGTGAGTACAGAAATTGCTTTCGAACAATGCTGGCTCCTTTGGCCAAGAAACAGAGATGAGCACCATACCCTAGAGCAGTGATGGCTAACCTTTTCATCATTGCATGCCAAAAGTGCGTGCATGCCTGCATCTATCATGCAATACATGTGCATGCTCCCCCCGCCCCCCTGTGCATACGCGCATAACCCCATTCTCCCCCCACCCGCATGCGCGGCACATACCCGACAACCAGCTGGCTGGTGGGAGGCATGCACATTGGGCAGTGGAACAGCAGAGATGGGTCTGCATGCCACTTCCACACGCATGCCATAGGTTTGCCATCACAGCTCTAGAGTCAGACATGACTGACAGAGAAAACTTTACTTCTACCTTTACTCTGTCTTGATCTCAAATATCCATGAATTGAGCATGGATATCTGAGTTAGGAGATGCATGTAGAAATTGGCATAAATAGAATTCCAAAATCTCTGCGGGGCAGAAGATCAAAATGAGACAAATAATGGCAGCAGTATTACACCAACACAATAAATGACTCAGCTCTTTTCTATGCTTATTGTGACATTATACACACATATAAAGAGATGTAGCTATCATTTTAATTAAAGCCTTTGATCCTGAGGATATTTCAGAAAGAGTTTCTTGCTCAAATTTCTTTGGTCAGCCCAGGAACATTACAAATGGAGCCACTTCAATCAGTGATACCATTGAGGTATAAATTGTATCAGTTATAACAAAAATGTAAATAACAACCTGAATACTGTGTATTAAGTATGTTTAGGAGCAGGTGTCATGTGACAAAACAAGGGAGTCTTAAAATATCTCAAATTAATTTTAGAGAAAATTTGAACTTTGTCATATTCTGTTTTGGAACTGCACTTCAAAAAGCATGCTGTTCAAAGGCCAAATTGCCTAGTTCAAAGACAAGGTTGCACATCTTAATATAAAACTTGAAGAGAACCAAAAAGGTCAGATCCAAAGTGTCAGAAGGTCTGAATTATCTCTTGTTCCCAGGAGTATTTTTTTTATCCTTTTTAATCATTCATTTCTATTGGCAAAGGAAAATTAGAAAATAGTTTTGCTTTTGAAGAATAGCTAATGGAAAATATTATTGGGGAAAATAATCATGGATTCCCCACACTTATGGTGCCTCTGTTTTACATATGTGCATTCTTAATTTGGGTGTATTTTTGTACAATAATGTCTCTCTGGAGATGATGAATATTAAACTATTTTCATATGTGGATTGTTTTATGTATATTTGAGGCATATCCTTTTTGAGTCTCTCAAATCCCATCTTTAAATGATAGGGTTTATTCTTCACCTGGCTACAATACAGAAATCCTGACTGTACCTCAGGTTTTGCAAAAGAGCTTTTGGTGTATTGTGTGTTTCTAATCTGTTTCTGGAGTACCTGAATCTAATCTATAGTACTTGGAGGCAGTTTCTAATAAAGCTAAGGTTCATAGAATAAAATATCTTCTTTTTTGGTTTGGTCAATTTTATAGACATAGATGAAATATACAGTATATAGGTATAGGTTTAGATGGGATAGGATAGGATAGGCATAGGGACAGAGAAAGAGAGAGGAAAAGGGATATAGATATAGATACAGATAGATACAGATACAGATATAGATATAGTAGATAGATATAGATAAAGACAGAGCCAGAGATAGATACATATGGATAGAGATATATAGACACAGATATAGATAAAGATATGAGACAGAGACAGAAACAGAAACAGAAATAGAGATGCATATAACTATACATATACTTTGTACGGATATAGTGAAAGATGTTAAATACCAAATTTTGATAGCGCTCAAATTCTTTTTCCTTTTCTTTTTTTTTAGTTTTTCTCCCTTTCTCAATTTTTCTTTCATTGTATTTTTCATTATAAACGAACACACTATATCCTAGTTTATCACACGATACTGCTGTATATTTTTCCTTTTCATTGAATTGGAATCAGCTTTGTCATCATTTACACCTTTGTGAAGCTGTTATAAATGCATCTCTTTTATTTTGTTGGATTTGTTATTGGATCCAACACAGCTTTTTTTCCTAAATTATAGATAGAACATGAATGCTGGCCAGGTAAGGTGATTTGGTCACAATCCATTTGAACATTAATCATTTTTGCAGTTCACATTGATAACATTGTATTTATTCATTTTATTTGCCCTTGTGTGTATCGTTGGAAAACTCAGAATGGCTCATAAGAAAGCAGAAGTCCAATTTTACTTAGGTTCTTCAGCAAAGCAAATCTATATGCATTGAAGTAGTTCATCTATAGATTTTTTTAAGCTACAAATAGGAGACATTGGGAGAGGGAAACTTTTTTCTAGAGATTAAGGTAATTATCAAAAGCATAGTAAACAGAACAGGATACCAGTAATAAATTTCATCCCTCCATGTGGTTCCCCTTGTCACAGGGGAAAGCTTGCATGTTCTGGTAAAGTTGAGAGCTAAGCTGGAGGTATATTAACAGAAAGTATACCAGAAGGGTCACCCAAGCCAGACAGGTCTCAACTGAGGAGCCACAACCTATTAATCATAATGAGACAACAGAAAAATAATCCCATATAGAATCATTTGTCACCAGGTTAACAAGGATCATGGCAGTTGCTGTCCTTGGATAATTATCAAAAAATGAGTTACAGGTTGGAGAAAGACCTGGTGATATACTTCGTAAAAAATGTACCATGAAAATTCTTTGGGTAGGATCTCAAATGTCTGATAGAGTGTCCAATAATAGGACAACAGAAATCCCAATTACTGAGGCAGTTAGTGGCATAAACAAATGTCTACATTGTTCAGAGATAGATCGGATAGCCACTTGGAATGTCAGAAAAATAAATAGGGGTAAATTAGATATTGTCAAACATGAGATGATCAGGTTGGAAATTTACCTATTTGTTTTCAGTAACCTACAGTGGTCAGTCAATTGCTGTTTCCAGTCTGAGAACTTCACTGGCTATTATTCAGAACATGATACCAGGGGAAAAAAACGGAGTGGCATTTATTGTAAGCAAGAAACTTACTAGAGCAGTGGAAAGCTTCTTAACTGTCAGTGACCAAATTATGATCATCAGAATTCATCCCAAGCTACTCAACATCACAGTTATCCTAGAAGACAAAAATCACAAAACTGTGTCTCATTTGTTTTGGCCATCTCATGTGGGGGAATTCACTGAAGAAAGCAATTGTGTTTGGAAGAGTGAGTGGTAAAAGGAAACCAGACGGTCAAAGAACACGATGGCTGGAAACCAGCCAGCCAAAACTCAAATAAGTACTTCAAGACTGAAGGACGTGGAGACACCTGGCTCATAGAATTGCCAAGAGTTGGATACAACTGAACAAATAACATCATCATCAATAAATTTCATCCAAGAAGCCCATAAAAATAAATGTTACATTACTCATCGAAAAATTGACTGAAATGCATTTATATCATCTACTGTAGGGTGGTAAGAAGAGTATCTAGAATTTAGGTGTGGCACTAGATGGACAGTGTCTCTTTTCATCCTGACGTATTGAAATAACTTGACTTTTACTCATTCAGTTTAACAAGTTGCATGAAACTTAATTTGACTAAAATCACTATTATAACTTCTTCCCATTATAAAATTTAACAAAGCATAATAGAATTTTTCAGTATTTTGAATTCTAATCCTGCTAAAAGGCAAATAATGCATTCTTTCATGAAAGGCACAACTCATAACCAAATTGACAATGTTATAATTGTAGCAAAATCATGCTGCACTTCTCCTTATAAAAAACTACAAGACTATGCCTTTCTTTCTGTTATTCTTTGAACTAAGTAAAATAAGCATCCAAGTACCTTTATTTGCTTTGGAAGAGTGGCTCTGTTGTTCAGTCTACACAATCTCTTATTTTAATTGTGAGCATATATGATTTCTACAGTGGTAGATGGGCAATTTCAAATGTCAAAATCTTTTTTTCAGGTATAACAAAATTTCATGAAGTGACCATTGTGCTCTATAAAATTTCACATTAAATCACCTATACTTTACTGATGGTTCAGCTGAAATAATCTGCTAAACCCAAATAAACCCTTCCCAAGAAAAGAATCCTAATATGAGAAAGAATAATTGGATATGGCTAGTGCCAAAGCTTTCAAGCATGAAAATTCATTTTGACACCCAGAAGATGGTGGAAAGAAATGCCATTTTTATGAGAAAGTAGGGGTGTTCTTATGTAAAATTATTACTATTTTTTAAAAAAATATTTTTTAAATTTCTTTTTCCTCCAAAAATGATCATTTATTAAAAAAATTTATTTCCATTCATTTAAGAAAAATTGAATGGTCTACAGAAGTCGACATGAAATTACACTCAGATTTTATCTGGGCAACAACTACTCCTTTATATGCCAAAACATAAGCTTAGTACTTGTGAAGTAAGATGAAATGAATTTGATTGCATATTTCTTTCTAAAGAAGCCAAATGACTTTAGCAAAAATAAATTTTTTCCAGACATCAGACTCACGTTTACAGATGTGCGATCAATGAAATGTTCAGCATTTTGCCAATCACTTTGCAAAACAGATTTCCTTTTGACAGTTTTATGTCTAGCATTTTAATATATAAAGATAAAACTGCTGTTTATAGAAAAGGGTATACTTATTTTAAAAAGCTGCTAGTATTTTGAAAGACTTTGAAGTTATAGCTCTTTACCAAGGCCTTTGGTGAGCATAACTGAAGTCTCCTTTTAAACTAAGATGTTCTTTTTGGTTTCCATTTGCTTTGTCATCCTACCATTTTTACCTTTTTTTGGTTATTATTTTTAACTTTTAAAATAATGTATGAACTACCCAGTTGCTGGAAGTTAGGCAGCATATGAATAAATAACTATAATAATAAATATAAATGATAGTCCTGGAATTTTTTTTCTTTCAAAATAAAAATACCAAATTTGTTTGCACCAATACAAGATTATTAACAGAAGCTGCTTTTCTTTGTTACCTGTGATCACAAAAATTGCAAGATATGCTGTGGAAAGGAAGATGTCTCTGTAAAGACTATCTAAGGGTCTTCTGGGTCAAGGCCTTAGCTAGCTCATTTTTTAAAAAATGAGTTTAATTGAAGAATACACAGACTTTGATCCTGAAAGTATTGTCCCAACACTAGAACCATTGGGAATTAAAAAAAAGCTACCTCTCTTCATAACAGTGTCCGTGATGGAATTATATGTCATCACTACTTGTGGCTGCTTGAAAACATAAAGAGCTTGGTCATATCTTGCATGGATGTTAAAAAAACAAAGTGGTTAAGCAGTCCCAGAAGGAACTATTTATTGTAGATTCTAAAACATGTCTATTGAGATTCTCAATCATACATGTCATGTTTGTTCCAAGGTGCTTTTTTTTTTTCTTCAAAAGGCAACTGGTCTTTCTTGGTTTTTTTTCTTTGAAAATTTATTTATTTATTGAATTTATATTGCCGCCTATTTGCCCATGACGACTCGATGCTTTGTTTTGATCCTAAAGCTTCTTCAGAACTAGATAGAACATTTGGGTCACAATATGTAAAATACATTTTTTAAGAAAAAAGAATCATAAAAGAACCCTAACCCTAAATTTACCTACCTCTAAAATATTACCCACCATGTAAACCACAAATTTGGAGGATTTCATTTTAAAAGATATCTCACCTTTTTTTTTTTTCATTATGACTTCTACAACAATCACTTTCCGCTAGCAGATTAAGGCTACTGTACAAGAGCCTATATATGCATTATATGCATGTTTTTTCCTATGGTATCATGAACTGTTATGCTATAATATTATTGCTCTAATTTAATCTAATCCTTCTGATCTAATTTAATCTGACCCTTTTCCCCCTCCCCCCTCTAGACACTATCCTTCCACAGTAGCTTGTTTTCAAACAGCAAAATGGTGTCATTTGAATTGCAAATCCTATCACACATATAGTTTGATTCTTTCAGTTCAGGATGAATGACAGTGGTATATTAGATTTAACAAACCTTACCCAGTTTTAAATACATTTCTGGTATTGAGAGCTAACAGAGCTGAAAAAGGAATGGGTAAAGGCTCTGTTCTAGTATTCATTCCTTTATTGGGGGCCTGAAAGGATCTTGTGGAGGGAACCTGATAGAAAGTTTGTGCCATTGCTAAATAGGAACCCTTTCCAAGGTAGTAAAATAAAAGGTTAGCTCAGCTGTCTTTTATGCCATTTCATTAGTGGTAGCCAACTCTTTCAAAGCCCAGGCCAGGGGCTGCACAGACAATTTGATTCAGTTGGGCCCAAACCTAATCGAGTACGAGCCTGAAAGAATCACTGAACTAACTCTTTTGAAAGGTTCATTGTTTCAGGAGAGCAACTTTTTCATAGCGCATGGCAGCAACTAGAGATGAAAGAGCTGTAAGAATGTGCAGTCTTGTGGCAGAAGATCCCTCAAATTCTCTCATAGAATTTTTTTCTTTATGAATTTAGTACAATTATATTTTGCTTCAATATGTAATATATGACTCATGTGAAAATTAAAGATGCATAGAAAAAAAACCAATATCTGTAGCTGAAAGCATTTTATTCAACAAAATGCTCCTTGGAGCATTGGATTTTATTTCCATTTTTTCTTTTCCTTTTTATGTCCTTTCATTATCTATGAGTTCCTAAAATTATACCAATTTGTTCATCCATCTATGCTTGCCTTTGCCTTCTGGTTAAAATTAGGTAAACCAGCATCAAAGGCCAATTATCATTCCTTCACATTTATTTATTTATTTATTTTGTTTGGACTTGTTTGGACATGCCATTTGAAGTCTATTTGCCCATTTACAAAATCACATAAAATTTCAAAATTCAGTTACAAAAGGCTGTGTCTGTCTGTCTGTCTGTCTATCTGTCATCTATTTATCTATTAAATTTATTTGCCACCCTTCTCATCTCAACCAATCTTGGGCAGATTAAAGATAGTGAGATGTTAAATATAAGAACAATTAAAATTTTAAAATCTATATATGGAGCTAAATCCAAGAATATGAACAGCATGGGAGCCTGAAGTAGGTTATATTCCCAATATTCCTTTCTTTAACTGGGAACTGCTGAATGCTCCTATTAAGCAAAGTGGTGAAATAAAGATTTTGTCCATAGTCCTTCTCCACTTGTCCTTAAAATATTTTGTTCTGTAAAATGAATTGCTGGAGCTATAATTTTTACTTATTTATTTATTTATTATTTGGACTTGTATGCCGCCCCATCTCCCGAAGGACTCGGGGTGGCTCACACTAAAAACAAACACACACACAATACAATAAAACCAAATTAAATT
>AZIM01006131.1:14341-37657 GCA_000516915.1 Ophiophagus hannah | reverse complement strand
TATACATATATAAAAATAAATAAATTGAATTGATTTCAGTGGAGAGTTTTCTAGGCATATGGTGTCTGGTTTGATGTTCAGAGTTTGAAAAACAGATACAATATGCCTAGAAGGGGTACAGGTTTACTATGTCAGCTCTGTAGAAATCTGAAAGACACTAAAGGACTGCTTAGTTATCAGATTTGCACATAAAAGGACAAACAGAAAGCTAGACACATTTAAATTAGAATATGATGCAATGAGTTACTGTTACTCTTTGGGAAGTCCTTGAAGAAATAGTAAATGTGCTACTTGCTTGCATTTTTAGACAGTCAGATATCACCAATACACATTAATTTCAAAAACTTTTTGAGCCAATGGAAAATGCTTATAGAATTGCCCAAGTTTTTACTCTCATGGGGTACCTGGGAAGTGCAGAGCAACATTTTGCAATATACAGAAGTTGGGACAGAGTTGGAAGGGACCTTTGAGATCTTCTAGTCCAACCCTCTGCTCAAGCAGGAGATCCTCTAATATTCCAACAAATGGCTGTCCGGTCTCTTCTTGAAAACCTGTAGTGAAGGCATAGCCACAACTTCTGAAGGCAAGCTGTTCCACTGATTATTTGTTCTCATTGTCAGCAAATTTCTCCTTAAGCACTGGTTGAATCTCTTTGATAAGTTTCCATTTGTTACTTCTTGTCTTATTTTCAGGTGCTTTGGGAAATAGTTGATCCCCTATTCTTTGGGACAGCCCCTTAAATATTGGATGACTGCATTAAGATGGGAAATGTAGAGATTTGTGAATTTATGTCATGTTCTCTCTCAGGCACAGACTTTTGTAACACACCCTTTCATCTATGAAGTTGCCCTGGATCAATGGATGGGGAGATAAAACCAAAATGCCCATCATTGAACAGTAACTAGAGAATGTATTACTATCAGGTTTACATACTTAGGAGATGTTTTTCCTGTAAATGGTGAAATATTCCACAGTGTAATTATTTGAGAAACTGTTTTCTATCATCCTGGGATGTTTCCATTGCGGGGAATGTTTCTGTTTTTTCTTATAACTGCGGTGTTATTCTTTCCCACTTTCCATTAAGTTTTCAGCAAAGTTTCTTTGAAATATAAGAGACAAATATATTTAACATTGTGAAAACAGCAAAGTGCAATGCCAAACTGCTTTTCTCATTCCAAAAAGCAGCAATTGATGAGCTGGTTGCCAGATTTTGTGCATAAACTCCAGCTTTCTCCATTAGAACAGCTTTTTAAGAGCCCCGAGCTCTGGGAGTTGATTCAAAGAGACGTCTGATGGAACAAGCAGACATTATGCATTAAACTTGAATGGCATTTGAATATATTTCAGTACAACATTTTAGCTTTGGCATAACCAAGATTTACTTCTAAGTCTCCTTCAAGAAAATTGAAGCTGTTGCACATGATTTTTCACATATTTCCAGAGAAACACAACTGGAAAAAATGGGAGATTTGGGTATTAATGACTCTTTTGATTATTCAGATTTTTAAGTTATATCCTCAAGCAAGCTTTTTATTTCAATTCTAGCAATATTCTAGGATAAAAAACAAAAAAATAGGTTAAAATTAAACAGTATATTTATCAAAATAGATATAGATATAATTCTTCTATAACTATGCCTTATTGATATATCAAGCTTCATAGAAAGAACTTGAATTTGACTTCTCCTCCATTGTACTTCAATATATGCAACAGTATATCTTCAGAAATATCTTTATGGGAGGGGTGGATCAGGGAGATAATGGATGACCTCATCATTCCTCGGTCACTTTGAGTAGACGTCATCCCACAGCAATGGGGACAGCGGAGACATTGGGAAATTGTGGTGGAGATCAAGCTCTCAGCGATGTGGACAGTTACTGCAGTTTGTGGCGAGCGGGTTGAGGCTTGACATGCGGACCCCTCTACCAAGGATTCATCTAAAATGAATACAATCAAATAAATGAGCATATATCTTATTGATTATGTTGCCGTAATGGTCCTCGCTCTTTCATGGAATATTGGGTGTGGAATTTTTTAAGCAACTTTGGAGCTTGTAGATCTGTATGTTTTACCCATGATGCCTCGCTTAAAGGGTACCCCTTCCATTTAACTAAATATTGTATGCAGCCACGTTTTTGTCATGAATCTAGAATTTTATCAATTTCATAATAGTCATCTTTAATGGGACCGGAGGGAGGGTGTCTGTCCCTGTAATACAGATTTCTGGTCTACTGGTTTTAACAGACTATTGTGAAACACAGGGTGAATCTTCCCTAATAAAGGAGGCAATTTGAGTTCAACTGTTACAGGGTTTATTATTTTGATTATAGGAAACAGGCCAACGTATTTTGGACCCAACTTCTTACATGGTACTGTACTCTTTAGATATTTGGTAGAAAGATATACATAACCTCCTTTTTTAAATGGTTTCCCCTCTACCCTATGTTTATTCACCTGATCCTTATGCACTTTGGCAGCCTTTTCTAATGCTTGTTTTATTACCACCCAGGTGTTTCGTATATTCTCTACCCACTCCTGCAGTGTACCCTGTACCTTTGTTATTTGAGGCCATTCTGGTATTGGCATTAGATCTGTGCCATAAACAACCTTAAATGGACTAAATCCTGTACTTTGGTGCACTGCATTGTTATATGCCACCTCAGTGAATGGGAGAAGACCTGCCCAATTCGTTTGCTGATAGGAGTCATAGCACCTCAGGTAATGTTCCATGGCAGCATTCGCTCTTTTTTATATATATAAATTTTATTAATGAAACAATAGAAAGAAAAACATTTAAAAACAATGAACATGGTGCATACATCCTGACACACCTACTTGTCTTGCATCCTCAAATAATACATATAACAAAAAGTACAAATTTACATATATATATAAATATTCATCGTCATTGATACATTTACTCCTTTCTTTTTTAAACCAGTGGTAAACTGCTCCTAGATTTTGTAATAATCAGATTCAGTCCTATCTTTTAACTCTTGAGTTACTCTATCCATTTCGGCGCACGTCCAAATTTTTCTAATTATTTCCATCTTGTCTGGCATATCATTACCTTTCCATCTTTGGGCAAGGGCTAATCTTGCAGCGGTGGTGACATGGACTATTAAATATATTATCTCTTTATTATATTTTCCCACATTGATTCCCAATAGAAAACTTTCAGGTCTAAATTCTATTTTAATTTTACACATCTCTTCTAACCAATTTCTAATTTTCAGCCAGTATGTTTGGGCTTTTTCACATTTCCACCATATGTGGTAGTATGTTTCAATTTCTTTACTGCATTTCCAACATTTAGGGGATAGTTTTGGATATATTCTTGCCAACTTTGATGGTGGAATATGCCATTGATAAAACGTTTTGTGTAAGTTTTCTTTATATGATGCCGCCAAAGTTATTTTTCTATTCCTATCCCATAAAATTTGCCAATCATCCAAATTTATACCATATCCAAAGTCTTTCATCCAGGCCAACATTGTTTCTTTCTCCTTTTCCTCTTCCAATTTGCATTCTAATAATACTTTGTAAATTTTTTTAATCAGTTTCTCATACATTCCTAATAATATTTTACCTAATTCTGTTTTCCATCTACTAATACCCCATTCTTTCATATCTTTACTGTACCTCGACTGTAATTGTAAATAGGCCCACNNNTCTATCTCAAATCCCAAATCTTTCAACTCCTGTCTTGTTTTTAAATCACCCTTCTCATCTAATATGTCCTCATATGTAATGACCTGCCCTCGACGCAATAAATGTAGGTACATTAACACTTCTAATGTAGATAGCTAAGTTGGTATTTCAATGTAAATTTGTTGTTTAGTTTTATTCCATACATTTAGTAGGGTCTGCCTAATTTTATGCCTTTGAAAGTAGCTATGAATTTGTTGTTTATCTTGCCACAAGAAGGCATGCCATCCCACCTGTAGATTATATCTTTCTAATGTTAACATTCTTTTATTTTTAACACTTATCCAATCTTTAACCCAGGTCAGAGTAGCCGCTCTATAATATATTTCCCAATCAGGTAGGCCAAATCCTCCTTTTGGTAGCGTCCTGCAACAATTTCAGTTTAATTCTGGGCTTTTTTTCCTGCCATATAAATTTTGATACTAGCTTATCCAAATGATCAAAGAAAATTTTCTCTAATTTTATTGGAGTGTTTTGGAATAAAAACAATAATTTTGGTAATATGTTCATTTTTATGGAGGCAATTCTCCCCATAAAGGAAAGTCTTAAGTTGTTCCATTTCCTGAGGTCTTCTGTTATTTTTTTAATTAGTGGAATATAATTATCCTCTTTGAGGGTTATACAGTTTGCTGAAATTACAATTCCCAAATATTTAACTTTATCATCTGGATGTCCATTATCCTTGTTAAATTTTCCTTTTGTGCATTTGTCGTATTTTTGTAAGTATTTTAGTTTTTTCCTTATTAATTTTTAGCCCCACTACTTCTCCAAATTCCTCTAATTGCTCTATAAGTTTTAGTCCCAAATTTTGTGGATCTTCAAAAATAAAAACCAAATCGACAGCAAAAGCTTGTAATTTATATTCTTCTTTCTTTATTTTTAGTCCTTTTATTTCTGGTTCTTTCCTAATTATTCTTGTTAATACCTCTAATGTCAAAATAAATAATAATGGTATAATGGACATCCCTGTCTCATTCCTTTTTGTATCTCAAATTTATTTGTTGTACGATCGTTTATCAATATCCTACCTTCTTGTTTGTGATATATTGCTGATACTACATTTAGGAATTTTAGCCCAAAATCCATATACTTAATTTGTTGCAGAATGAAAATCCATTTTACATTGTCAAAGGCCTTTTTAGCATCCAAGAATAATAGTGCTACCTGTTCTCCACTACGATCTTCGTAATACTCTAAGATATCTAGAATTGTCCTGATATTACTCCTAAGATGGCTATGTGGAAGGAAGCCATTTTGATCTGTGTGTATAAACTTGTTTAATATTTTCTTGAATCTTTCGGCTATTATAGTTATGAAGATTTTATAGTCCACATTTAATAGGGATATTGGCCTGTAGTTTCCTATTTTTGTTTGGTCATTTTTTTCTTTTGGAATGATCATAATCGTTCAGCATTTGCTCTTTCAGATGCTCCATTAGTACTTGGATGGTATGCCATGCTTAACCCCTGTGTAGACCCTGTTAAATGAATAAAATCCCTCCAAAACTGTGCGGTAAATTGAACTCCTCTGTCAGATATGATTCGATGAGGTACCCCATGAAGTTGGTATATATGGTTAATAAATAATCTGCTTAAACGTTTAGCAGATGGTAGGCCCGCACATGGAATAAAATGGGCTTCCTTTGAAAATAAATCGATAACTGTCTATATCACCCTATGGCCATTACTCTCCAGCAAGTCAACTATAAAGTCCATGCCTATTTCTTGCCATGGCTGACTAGGACTAGCCACTGACTGTAACAACCCAAAGGGTTTAGGTTTTGCAGTAGCACAAATGGAACAACCTTTCACATAATTTTCAATGGCGGCTTTCATACATGGCCACCAAAACTGTTTTTACTAAATGGAGAGTTTTTAGAAACCCAAAATGGCCTTCTTGTTTCACATTATGACATCTATTTAGGGCCAGTTGTTGGAGTTGGACTGGGACATATAGTTTATCATTCTTCCACCACAGCCCATTTCGCTCTACCACCATTACTATTTGTTTGTAACCATTCATCAATTTTTAATGCAGTTTTCATCATCTCCACCCAAACAATTTTTTCCTCTTTCATCTTTTTAACTACATCATTAGCTGGAGGCATTAAAGCTTGAACTACCTTCTCTCGATGACAATCATATTGAGGTAGTCTGGATAGAGCATTGGCTAAAAAATTCCAACCAACTGGAATGTACTTCAATTTGAATTTAAACCTACTGAAGTATTGGGCCAATCTCTGCTGCATAGGAGACAACTGCATTGGTGTTTGTAATGCCTCCAATTTTTTATGGTCCGTCCAAAACCTCAAATTCCTTTGGTGATCCCCCTAATAAATGTCGCCATGTCATTAACACCCACCTCACAGCGAATGCCTCCTTTTCCCAAATAGCCCAACCTCTTTCTGTAGGTGACAGTTTTCAGGAACTATATGCACATGGTGAAGTTCATTCTGATCATTCGTTTGTAAAAGGACTGTTCCGACAGCCACATCACTTGCATCTATGAAAGATCATTTCAGATCAGGGTGTTGCAAAATTGGTTCCCTTGAAAACAATAGTTTTAACTGTTCAAAAGCCTCTTGGCATATAGGAGTCCACACTAATGGATGACTGGGTCGAGGTTTGGTATGGAAGTGATTAGTTCACAAAACTGGGTTAATGGTAAAGCCACTGCTGCAAATGATGGAATAAACTGCCAGTAAAAATTAGCAAACCCCAAAAAGCTCTGCAACTGTTTACAAGTCCATGGGGGTTGCCAGTCCAATACCATAGCCACTTTTGGGGGATCAATTTTTATCCCTTTCCCAGAAATGCAATAACCTAGATAATCTAAACAAGATTTAGGGAACTCACACTTGGATAATTTGATGTATAATTTTGTTTCTAAGAGTTTCTGCAAAACTGTCTGAACCAATTGTACATGTTCCTCCAAAGTGTTCAAATAAATTAAAATATCATCCAAATATATGAGAAGCCCCCTGTATAAATGATTGTGTAGAACTTGATTTATTAACTGCATAAAAACAACCAGAGCGCCTTGTAGTCCAAAAGGCATTGCACGAAATTGATAACTGCCAAGGGGGCAATTAAATGTGGTCTTCCATTCGTCCCCCAATTTTATGCATACTCTATAGTATGCCTCTCATAAGTCCAATCTGGTGAAAATCTGACCACGTGCTAAAGTAGCCAGTAGGTCTTTCATGAGGGGCAATGGATAAAGATTTTCCACACATACCGCATTTAGTCCATGAAAATCCACACATAAACACAGCCCACCATCCTGTTTCTCTTGGAATAAAACAGGTGTCGTTATCTGAGCTCGTCACAGCTGTATAAACCCTCTAGCTAGATTTTTTTATCAATGTACCTTCTCATCTCCTCCATCTTTACAGAAGTCATGGAGTACATCCATGGCTTGGGTAGCTTTGTCCCTGGTATTAGCCCAATAGTGCAATCTGTTGTTCTATGGGGTGGTAATATCTCACACTCAGTTTTACTGAATACTTCCTTTAAGTCATTATATACTGAGGGAACCATATCCAAAGCAGGAGTGATCTCCAATAGCTGTTTTCATTGTCTCAGTTGTTTCATGGTGATGGTGGTTCAGGCCCCACAGCCAAATGTAACCATTGACAACCCCCTGCCCACCATATTGTTGGACCCCATTTGTCCAACCATGATAAACCCAATATTATAGATTCAGCCATTTTGGCTACAACCACAAATCGGATCATTTCCCAGTGGTCAGCCATTTCAAGTCTTACCAACTTGGTAACGTGGGTTGCTGTCACCTCTCCAAGGGTTGACCCATCCACCTCCTCAAACTGTATAGGTTGTGTCAAAGGCACCACCTGTAAACCTGCCTTATTTACCACTTCTTGGCTTATGAGGCACCGAGTGCAACCCAAGTCGATGAGGGCCCCAACAGGATATCTTTGAGCTGTTTGTGGATTTCAGATAAACACAGGTACTATAAACAGACGTATAGGGTTGCTTACCATTGGATCCTCTGCACTGTCGTTACCACTATCTGTGTCTGTTACTGAAGGAACTGCCCCACTCACACTTGAATCTGGTTGAGAGGTGGACTCTGACCGACCGCTCCACAGAGTTAGTTGTCTCACTCCTCTTGACTTCTCTGGTAGTTGTAGCCACCCTGTTTCAATTGGTCTTACACTGTTACTTCTGCGTAGGCCCAGTCTCTCTGCTGCTGGGTGTAGTAGTGGGGCCATACATTCTGCCGCTTGATGACCCCACAATTGGCACCGAAAACATTGCAACCCTGGCCTCGTTTGTCTTATTCCCAACGTTGAAGGCACCACATCAGGATTGGGCCGACTAGGGCCTTGGCGAGGCAGCTGTGGTCTAACACCCCCAGTTGGGAATTTCTGAACACCAGGGCCCCCTCCCCCAACCTCTAAACTCTCTTAATCCAGTTTCCAATTCGACCGTTACCTGATACCACTCCACTAATCTAGGTGGCAACCCTCTGTATAAACACTCTTGTCTTAGTTCTTTGTCCAAACCAGCTTGAAACTGATGAACTAACAGTCTTTACATGACCACAGCTTACCGGCTAACCTTCTGAACTCCATCACATAATTCTTTACAGGATGTCCACCTTGTTTCAAGTCGGCTATCTCTGCTTCAGCTCACTGGGCTCTAGACTCATCTTCAAATTGTGACCTAAGGACTTCTAGGAAAAGTCCAACATCTGCTAATTCTCTGGCTTTTTTGTTATACACTTCAGCCGCCCAATCATCAGCTTCCCCCTCCAGGACATGGGTAATTGCCACAACCACCACCCACTGAGAGGGATAGAACCCAGTATATAAATCTAAATAACTGATTACCTGACTCATAAAGAGTGCAACTCGATCTGAGTTCCCATCAAAATTTGCTTGTACAGGGGGTGGAGCCCATGGGCCCCGGGGACCCCACTGCCCCATTGGGCCAGGCAACCCTGAACCAATGCCAGGTCTGGGTCTGGAACTTCCAACAGTTAGTGACGACCTATTTCACCCCTCGCCTGGAGTAACTAAATCCACCAAGTCCTGTGGTCACTGAAAACATGTTCCCAGCACCCCTGGAGTACCACTGGCCATCTGTCCTGCCCTTATACCATCGCCCTTTGGATATTGTAAAACCTCCCTTCCGGAAGTTCGTTTTGCTTGCCTCCCTAAACCACTCCTGCAATATATTCAGAGTACTACTCCTAGCATGTGTAGAATAACTCCACTCGCATTCATCCTCCACCCAACATCTTCCACGCCAGTGCTGGCCATAGAGGCCTCCGGATAAAGGCCCTGCTACCTCAGGGCTACTCATTTGCCCCAACCCCTGTATCACTTTTACAGAGGCCAGATGACTTTTGCGGACCTTTGGGTATACCATGGGCTGTGGCCCTTCCTGTTCCTCCTTCCCATCCTGAGGCATTGGGTCCTCCACCTCTTCCAATGCTTCCTCCAACTCCGAAGCAGAGAGCGCATCCATTGCTGTTCCCTCCGCCATCACCACAATTACAATATATCAGTTGTTTGAGCACTACCTTTCTTTCAAAGTCCTGGCCAAGTTCAGTAGATATGTAGATGAAGAAATGCAGTCAGTCAAACTCAGTTTGTTTATTCATAGAAACAATCTCCAGCAAGAATCCACAACTAAGAATAGGGCAACTCTTAAAATGCCGAGTAAGCCCTAGTGAAGGTAGCGCTGAAAACATCTGCTTCTCAGCACTACCTAAATACCCTCAGCCCAACCACCTTCCACCCACACAAGTCCCGACTCGCCTACATCAGTTACATCCCTTAATTACAGTAATGTCCATTAATACAACAATTGCTGGTCTCCGGTCTCCCCTTCCCTCAGTTCCGCAGTGTCTCTTGGTGATCTCATCACTCCTCAGTCACTTTCAGTAGACGTCATCCCACAGCGATGGAGACAGTGGAGACATCGGGAAATTGCAGTGGAGATCAAGCTCTTGGAGAGGTGGATGGTTACTGCAGTTTGTGGCAAGCGGGTTGAGGCTCGACAATAATTTAAAATCCCGCGGACCACTAATACAAATCCAGCGTGCTACTCACTGAAGCACCTGGACTCTCACTGATGGGATGGAGTCCTTCAGGCACTTAGCTTGGCTGCCTGTTTCTGCAACCTTACAGTAAATACTCAAAGAGCCATTTGGAACCATTTCCCAGAGAAAACAAAACACTGGAATCTTTCATCTCTCTTTCTCCCCCTTTCTCTTTCCCTCCCTCTCTCTTTCTCCCTTTCTCCCTGTTTCTCTCTCTTTTTCCCCTTTTTCTCTCTCTTTCTTTTTCTCTCTCTTTTCCTCCCCCTTTCTCCCTTTCTCCTTCTTTCTCTCTTTCCCTCCCTCTCTCTTTCTCCCTTTCTCCCCCTCTCTCTCTTTCCCCCTCTTTCTCTCTTTCTCTTTCTTTTTCTCTCTCTCTCTTTCCCCCCACCTTCTCTCTGTCCCCAGGGTGGAGGGAACGGAACCTCTGAATTGGTGCTGGGTGGTGAGAATTTGATGTCTGGAGGCTGACGAGCCACGTGCTGAAGACCAGATGGCTGGCAGGTAGGTGGGGCAACAGTGGTGATACTGGCGGCAGATGGACTGATATGCATGGGAGATCGTGGCATCAGAG
This sequence comes from Ophiophagus hannah, assembly GCA_000516915.1. Classification (NCBI taxonomy): domain Eukaryota; kingdom Metazoa; phylum Chordata; class Lepidosauria; order Squamata; family Elapidae; genus Ophiophagus; species Ophiophagus hannah. The sequence goes on along the minus strand of AZIM01006131.1, from coordinate 27,306 downwards.
CCCTTCCTGGGTGTTCCTTGGCCTGCGAAGGGGTGGGGGTGGGGGGAAAGAAACTTCTGAACTGGTGTTACCTCCTGCCTCCTGCCTCCTCACATCGAGGAGGTTGAGAGGCTGCCAGCGATGCCCTCAGGTGAAGATGTTGCAAGGGGGAGGCTCAACCCCTCCCCTCAGGAACTGCAAAGTGCTCACTTTGGAGGCAGCAGCCACAACATGGGTTTGCTAGAGAGACTGCAGGATTGTCCCCACTCCCCTCCAGCCATCTGGTCTTCAGCATGTGGCTCATCGGCCTCCATACATCGGATTCCCACCACCCAGGACCAGTTCAGAGGNCACACCCCCTCTCAGGCCAGGGNACACCAAGGAAGGGCTCTGATGCTGTGATCTCCTGTGTGCTACCCTCCCTCCCCACACGTATCAGTCCATCTGTTGCCGGTATCATCCCTGTTGAAGACACGGGTATGTTGCGGCCTACCAAAATTTTCTCATGGACCACCAGTGGGCCTTAGCCCACTGGATGTCGACCACTGAGGATGAATTGTAATTCACGAATAACATTTTAGTATGTAAATACATTCATTTTATCAACTATTTCTTTCCCTTTCTTCATTTTTCTTCTTCAGCCAAATAAGATTTGGACTTACTGGCTTCTCTGAATTATTCATTACTCTGACTACGCCTCACAATGGATTCCTCATTAGAATCTCTCTGGAAGTCCCTGACATATTTGGGTTGTTTCTAAAACAAGAGATTCCCTTCCCAAGCTATCGAAGGATCCCCAGGTCACAGCGAGTTTCCTGGAACTTGTGAATGTAGGCTCAGCATCAAGTCACTCTTTCAGTTTATCTTCAGCATAAGGGTTCTTGACAGCAGAAGTCTTGCAATCAAGGAGGGATTACAGTATGTTTAAGGATTATGCTGCAGCAGTTATGAGCTCTTGAGCTGTTGAACTGCTGAGCTGGTGAGTAGACAATGCTTAGGTAGAAACAGTTTAGCCTACAAAAGCAAAAGTGCATGGCAAACCCTCCCTAGTTTCTTGTACCATAGAGACAAGGGAAAGAGGAGACATATATTTTCAGATCTGCAAGATTCTGCTAATATAATATTACAATAAAGTTAGAGCTAGAACTTCTGGGTGTTTTTCTGTCTGAACTGCCTTGCAAGGCTGACAGATGAACTCCTGATTGCTACTTATATAATTGTAAGTATGCTGAGATATTTTGTTGTGCACTTCCTCTTCCGGCATGACATAAGGAAGCATTTCAAAGTATTCACTTGAGTTCTTGATTAATAATAGTTTATTACAATATACAAAAAAATAGAGAAAGAAAAGATCAGTTATCTGCTCAGAACTGCTGCCACAATATTATACTATCCCAAAGGTTACAGTAAGTACAGACATCTCTCTCTCTCTCTCTCTCTCTCTCTCCATTCCCATTTCCCATCTCCCTATTTTTCTGTCTCTCTCGCTCATCTATCTGTATTTCCAGATACATATATACATACACATACACTGTAGATACACACACACACACACACACACAGAGTTTATCGATATATGTATATATTATACATCTATATCTATCATCTATATCTATATCTGGAATCATATTAACTTGCTATTATTTTCTGAATAATGTTAAAATTAATGAATATTTTCTGAGCCTGCATAATTGTTAAGTAATTTTCAGCAAATTCTTCAATAGTTTGCTTGAGGCCATTCTGATTTTAGCTATACATTCTTTGTGTACTTGTTCATTTGCCCTCAATTTACACCAGGGTTCTCCAATCTTGGAGAACTCTGATTTACATAACTTGAGTAACTTTTAAGCCTTACTGTTGAGCAAACATCTTCTTTACCTGAGCAGATTCATATAGTCACCTAATCCTTGAGGATGACCTCTCTTCCAAAAATGAAGAGCATCAAAGTAGACTCTACAAGCTGATAAAGCCCTTAACTAAGTCCCAGCACAGCAAGGACAGACAAGTATGCAAGAGTTATGGATCCCAGGACTCTGACTCAGAATCCTTAAAATGATCTCCAGGCCTACAGAAGGCCCAGCATTATGAGGTAGAGAGTTGAAAGGCTGAGATATGTAGAACTGTGAGGTTCCAAGAAAACCTTCCTAAGAATGCACTCAAGGAAGACATACCTATGTATGATATATAGATATAAATCCAGATGACCAGTAGATGGTAGCAAGAAGTTGGAGTGCTCTGTATTTCTTTACTGGTTCACCTTGAGGTCACCTTAATTTTTACAGTATAGATATGAGCTTATTCAGTAATCAGTGGTGCTCCCAAGTCTATGAATATCTCTTGAATGACATGGTGCACATAACATGCTACCTGTGGTAGAGATGAAAGCCTGAATGTTTTGCTATATAACTCTCCATTTTAAAGTAATCTATTACTGGAAAGAATACTATTATATTATTCTGTTTCCATTACTAATATTACTCTGGCCTCTTGGCTCCAGTGTTTGGATACTGACATGATTTGTACTTTTATTTTTCTTGTGATTTCTGGACTATAACTCAAATTACTGCTGGATCATCCTAAAGTTGATGTTTTCTTTCACACTGTTGAAGTGCCAATCAATTGTCTGAGAGAGAATTTAGCACATCCAGGTATATTTTATTTTATACTATTTCATTTATATGTGTTATACTTTTATTGTTTTTACAAATAAAGCAGAAAAATATCCAACATCCCTTCTTCCTCCATTTTTTCCATGCAACAACCACCTTGTGAGTGAGTTGAGCTGAGATAGAGGGACTGACCCAAAGTTGCTTTTATGGCTAAGGCAGGATTATAACTCACCTTGCTTTCTAGCCTAGGGTCTTTACTTCTAGACCAAAATGTTTTTCAGTTTTACTGAATCTATTGACACAGATCACATAGCTTGATCAAGCAAGACTTTTCTGTAGAAATTAATATTATGCTTTTATCTAGCTACACTGTTATATAATGCAATCGTGACACTCTCTGTTGTTGAGGGGCAAATACAAGGAGCAAGTTCTATATGTTTGCTGTCTTGAATTATTTGTAAAAAAAAAAGGGCAGAACAAAAATAAATAAAACAAATAAATATTAGGTTCTTAGATATATGTAAAAATTACGATCCTCTGTATTTGTAAATACAGAGAATAATTATATATATATATATATATATATATATATGGTATATATATACCAAATATGATTAATCTTGACTATGCTTGTTTGAAACAAGCTGACTTTAAATCCTTATTCATTGAACTGTTTTGTTTTGATAAATAAACATTAAGATTGACTACTGTGTCATATTTAAATGCTGCATTAAACTGTTTAATTTAAAATTTATGCAGAGACTTTTAGTTATCTCTGTGTTGCTGCATACATGGAGAGACATGGAATTAAATACATGCCACTCATGACAAAGCAATCACAAGTATCCATTGAACTGGACAGTCCCTTGGAAGAATCTGTAAGTAATCAAAATGACCTAGTCTGGTCTAAGAAAAATAGACCCATCTGTGGAATGAAGCCATTAATAACGCATATCTCCCAGGATGTACCAACCTGAATATTAAAACTCCTAGCAGGTGGCACATTGTTCAGTCAAATGAGAGTGAGCACATAGCATTGACTTGAATCAAAATGAAAAATGTAAAAATCTGAAGTGTACGGCTGCGTAATGGCATCTGAACTACTAATGTGAGTGCCTGCATACATGAAAAGAATCAACCAGAACAGGAGGAATTTGTCAGCAGAAAGTCAGACATTCGATTCTTTATTTGAGATTTTCATGGATTCATCACTGCATTAGCTATGGCTACATTTAGCTATGCATTCCCATTGGATTAGCAAAATGATGGCCCAGAAGAAAACTGTCACTTTCAAACACTCCAGCTGTGCTTTGCCATCATCAGAGTCTTTTGGTTTGCAAATTCCATAATTTATTATTTCTCTCTTTTTCCCACCCCCATGAAAATATTGCTAATCTGTTTATGGGGAGTAGTGCAATGAGAATTCAACATACGTTGGATCTGCTAGAAGTTAAGAATTGTTGATGGCCTACTATAAATAGTGAAGTGTTCTCTCTGCCTCCAGGTATTATAAGCTGTATTAGCAACAAATGACTCTTTCTTTGGGGAAAAACTGTATGGCCAAGTAGGTATGCAGAATGTGATAGAGAATACAGTATAAAAATAATAAATAACCCAGCATTAAATCTTGTGATTTATTTAGGCTCAGAGAAAAGACTCTAGAGGACCAATTGTGATATTTGTAGAAGGAAATGGAAGCAGCTCGGTGCTGCTTTTTTGTTAAGACAGGTCTGTGTTTATGTTTGTATCAACACGGCACAATGCAGGGCATAGATCTTTTTCTTGCAGTCAGACAAGGCCCTGTAACCTCTTTGCTGTCAAAAAGAAACATGTTTTCATTAAAAGAACACTGCCTTTCAGTCTGGTCTCTGCCTCGTATATGCAGAGAAAGCAAAAGAAGTATGTGTTGGGGTTTTCCTTTGTTTCTTTCTAAAAACATTTCATAGTGCCACATTTGTATGGTTGGGGCGCAGGAGGCCATAGGTGGTTGACAATTGAAGAATGGTCTGATTGATAAGGCTGGGCAGAAGACTCTCCCCACTCCAAAAATGGTTCTGCTATGCCTAACATTTCCTCCCATAGCACCACTCCATTTAATGATCCAAAAATCACCACCTAAAGCAAAAGAAGCAATCCTAGTAGGAATCCAACACTTTTATCTTCAGCAATATTTTGGACAAAAGAAAAATAAGAGTTGCATTTTAATCACTGGAACTGGGACTGAATTTCCACAAGGTGGTATTCAAACAGAAGGTTTTTCTCCAGTGCAGGGCCAAACTGGGAGCTGCGAAAGAAAAAGGAATGTTTTGTCATTTCAAAACACTTAGGCTGGTCATGCATCTTATTGAATCTTGAAACACATTTTGGAGCATTGGGAAGATTCAGTCTGTCCGCTTCATGCTCTCCCCATTTACATTTTTAAAATCCCAGATTTCTTCCATTCTCTTTATGTGCAAATTCTCATAGAAAAAGAACTAAGGAAAATGCTTTTGCCCATCTGCACCAGTTAAATTCAAACAGCATATGGTTTTTCCCAGTAGAATTAAGAACCCTCAGAAAACTCTTAACGCATTGTTGGCATGAAAAGGCCCATAGGAAAAGTCAGAGTACTGGAGTATTGGAGGGATAGATGTGCTGGAACACCAAAGGATGGAAATTTGTGGGAAATTGGTAAACAGATATTAGTTAATCCCTCCTTCCACTGAAAGCCAGACAAAACCCCATAAATGTGTCACAATGAGTTCTGCATGTCATGCTGGAAATTAATAAGGATGAAGAGATTATGGTAAATCATTTCTGTTTTTCCTTTTAGGGATGGCTTTTAATCTGGCTAAGTTCTGATATGCTTTTTAATTAAAAACCTGGCTGGAAATTTTGTGGATTTGACCCAAAGATAGGATTTTTTTTTAAACTTTAGAATTACAAATAATCAATGAGTTCTTTCTTTTCTTCCTTTCAACCCTGAAAAATAAAATAAAAAACTCTCTAAAACTGCACAATGTTCTCTAATTCATAGATTTACACATTTCTTCATAAAGAGAATGGATTAAACATTTTTGGAGCTATCCTGAGCTCTCACAAAAGGGCTCAGAATAATGGGGGCGGGGAGAGAGAAATCATTTTGGGTAATTTTATTCATCCTAATGAGAACCCAGTGGGAGTCTAACAGTGTGCTGTATATTTTAGTATGATTTGGAGTAAAATTCCCAAGTTCAGCCCAGCACAAAACCTAAGAGGAGGCTTATAGCAGTGTGTACAAGTAGTCCTTGGCTTATACCAGTTCACTTATTGACCATTTGGAGTTACAATATCATTGAAAAAACTTATGACCATTACAGCATCTCCATGTTTATGGGATTTACATTTGGATGCTTGACAACTGACTCATGTTTATGACTGTTGCAGTGTCCCGGAGTCATGTAAACCCCTTTTGCAAACTTCTGACAAGCAAAGTCAATGAGGAAACCAGATTCACTTAGCAAACCTGGCAAGAAAAGTCATAAAATAGAGCAAAACTCACTTAACAAATTTCTCACTGAACAATATAAATATTGGGCTTCATTGTGATCTCAGGTCGAGGACTACCTGTACTCAGTTTGTTTAGTATAGTATAATATGTGGGAATAACTTTGGGAAATAGGAGGAAGAGCCACAACGTAGACAATGGTCGAATAAACAAAATTTGAGTTTGAAGGAGGAAGGGTGTCAAAAGGATCTCAGAAGGGATCGACGCTAGTTTTTGGGAGAGTAAAAGTGGGGGACAGAATAAGTACTTTTACACTTGCAAGAATCTGTTAACATAACCTTAAAATAAACATAGAGTTAGTGCTTCTGGATACGCTGCTCGTCAGAACTAACCTCACAAGACTGACATCAATCTTGCAAATCTGAAAGTAAGTTAGGCCAATGGGCTGGACAATCCTCATCTCCATCATATCTTTTTCTGTATTACACACCCAAAGTGGGGTGGGTGGGAGGGAAATGCTGTTCTCATGAATGTAGGAATAGATTCAGAGAATTTATAGAGTTGGATAATGCAAAGTAGGTATGGCATTAGGCTGAGGATCATTTACTGATGCTGAATATACAGCCATGAAACCTCTTGAAAACAGCAATGCTCAACTGTTAATGTGCTTGGTGCTCTCTGAGCTTTTTTATTTGCTTGCAGAGGTTTCATTACTCAATTAAGTAACCTCATGAGTGTGAAGTTCCTTGTTCCCTGTTTATACATAGAATCTTGCTTAGCCACTTTTGGTGAGGGTGTTGTCTTCTCGTTGGTAGCTCCTTGATTATTGTTTTTTGCTTGATTGTTTGCCTAGTGTTAATACTTGCTTGTCTGGGTGTTTCTGGAGAGATGCGTTCAGGTGTTATTATTTCCTTCTTGATTTTTTAATTGTCCTTTTTGAAGGTATAAATATCGATTGTTTCTATGTGTCCATTGATAGCTAATTTGTTTGAATGACAAATTTTTAGGAATGTTCTAAAATTTTTGGATTTAGCTTGGTCAAGGATGCTCACAATTTCCCAGCTGAAACTATGGTTGAGTCTGTTCATGTGTTGTGAGATTAAAGAACTTTAGTTGTGTCTTTTGAATGCTAGCTGATATCCATAAATGTGCTCTGCTGGTCTTCTGCCTGTCTCTCCTACATACTGTACTGTTGGTACAATTCTTCCACTGTATGTTGTAGATGGCTACAATACTGTTTTCTTCTTCTTAGACTACTGGGTCTTTTGGGTTTCTTAAGATTTGGAGGGCTTTAGTTGGTGTGTATGCTATAGTAATGCTGTACAGTTGTAATAAAGTGTTGGTTGTTCGATATATTCTTGATATATGGCAATGTTGTCCTGTATACTGTAATTCCATTGTCATCCTAATGCCATCCAAGCTTTGTTGTCCTATCTAGTGAATTGGCTAAGATTGCTAAGATATTTCAAATATCAAATATCTTTCCTTTACTTAAATGGTTTTGAACACCTCAGTTACCACATCTTTCTCCTTTGTGTATCTTTGTAATAAAAAAAAATCTGTCTCTAGATTCTTTTAAGGAATTGAACAGGAATAGAAATGAACATTAGCTGCCTGTTCCTATTATCTAATGGAGTTCACTTTATCTCTTACCTAGTTGCACCTTAGAGGATGCTAAAGTGTTTTGATAGCCCCCTTAAGACCACCATCCTTAGCCCTTTAGAGAGCATCAGTTTCCAAAGGCTGATTTGTTACATGTTAATTTTCTGTTCTTCATTTTATAAATCTTTGAGAGGTCTAGTTGATTGTTTTCCTGAAATTCATATATACTTCACTTTGCTATATTAATTAAAACAAAATCAGAAGAAGGAAAGAAAAATGCTGAAAAACTGTTCCTTGTGAAGCCAGCTTTTTCAGCTGCTGATGTCTGGTTGTGATACAGATTTTCTGGACTTCAATCTTGATGCTAATTCATCTGTTCTTCTTACAGGACCTCGACATGATCACATGGACTAAGGAAGTGAAGCTTAAAGGCAAGAGCCATCTGCACATCATTCTTCCTTGCCATCAGAGCAGTCCAACTGAAAAAGCTGCTGTATTGGGAGATAATGATAAATGGTGGCTTGGTGTTATAGTGCAGGGGTCCCCAATCCCTGGGGCACAGCCCACTACTGGGCCTTGAGCCATTTGGAACCAGACCATAGAAGTGGTGGATGAGCATGTGCATGTGTGCATCCCCAGTTGCACGAGCAGTGGGTGAGCATGCAGGTATGCTCTGTTTGTGCAAACAGTGGCCATGTGTGTCCACTGCTTGTGCAAATGGAGCTGCGCATGTGCGTGCTTGCACGCCACTTGGGCAGAACCATTCCGTCTCCCCTCTCCTGGGCAGCAAAGCCAGAAAGATTGGAGAATTATGTTATAAAGTACTATATGAAGCCCTAACAGTTCAGAGGTAGATGATGCAGTTGTTTTGGAACACAGCCACAATTATTTTTGCTTTAAATTGTGATGATGGCAATACTGAAAGTTTATTTTGTTGGACTGCTATGTTTTTTCTCATTAATATCCAGGACTGGTTTTAGAGTGTATTGAATGGTGTGTGTGTGTGTGTGTGTGTGAGAGAGAGAGAGAGAGAAAGAGAAGTTTCTGTCTTAGATGTGCTCCCAAATCTCCTAAAATTGCTGCTGATCGTAATTTTTATTGTTATGGAAATGATATATAGTTAAATAAAAGAAAAGTAAACATATTGTGCCCTTGTTTGTCCTGGCCACCTTGGGGTATTAAGTTCCTAATGTGCTTGCTCTAAAATCAAATTTGTATCTTGGTCTAGAAAAGATGGTGCACCCCCTCCTGTAGAATGTTCAAGACTATCAGTCAATATAGTATATAAATTTCTTTTGTAAGAAATAGGCCAAAGTACCCAATGTCCTCTACCTGGATGATGTATTCACACAAACATTGAAATAATGGAGAAAGTCCTAGAGTAGACCAAAAACAAACAAACAAACAAAACCCTCTACAAATCCCTTTTTCCTATTTCCACTCCAATTTTAATATCATATCATTAACCTTTTTGTAGTTTAGCTAGGCTGGAACCATAGTTAAACTGCAATATCACATAGGGTAAGTCCACTATTTTTCTATTGGACTCACTATATTTCAAGCTCTTGTCAACAACTATATGACAATACTGATGCACATATTAACATCTTCCCATTAATTCATTTCTAATTCAGCTAATATTAGCTAAGAGAAATCAAAAGCACCCTCTTGGTATTTTGGAACATATTGTCCAGTTTTCTCAGCCATTATCTATGAGCATTTTCTGGTTTTGGAGATGTAACAACTGCTTGATGAGAAAAGGCTGGAGTTTAGAAGTAATATAAATAATCTCAATTTTAATAATGGATATCTTTAGTTATAGCAGAATACATCTCTCTTCAGAAAATATTACTACTCATTGTAGACAATACTATAGACAACTGGTCTAATTTGGTATAAAAAACCATATAAAAGAACATCTTCTGGAGATAAAAGGCCTTGTCTTCTATTCAGACAATGGCTGAAAGTTAAAAGGAGAAAAGTAAAAAAGCAGAACTTTAATCTTCAGCCATTAAAAAAAGATTAATGATTAATTAGATATCAAATGGCATCCGGTTTTATAAATAAGTTAAAAAGAAAAACAACAACAAAACGAGCTGGAAGAAAAAAAATTGGTAGTTTTGCTGTTCCACCAAGCTTTCAATAGCTAATACAGTGTTTTCAATTTTAGATGGATCCTCTGATTTATTTTAATGTCTATATTTCAGTAGTTTGGTTTTTAGCTTTTAAAAATTATTGTATGTGTATTTCAATTTTAAAAGTGAAAGGGTGATTTAAAATATGGTTCAAAGAATGAGCAGACTGTACTGGAAAAATAGCAACCAGTAAATATAAAAATTGAAACTTAAAAGAAAGAAAAAAGGCTGAAGGTTCATAAAATTGATTATTTACATCAACAGGCGTGATAAAATGTAAGCAATATATGATTCAGGGACGTAAGGAATATATGATTCAGAAATTATTATATTATGATTAAAGTTAGCCCTTGTAATTTTCCATGTTGATTGATGGGTCTTATCTAAACAGTCATGGTTTATCTATCTTGTTTCAAAACAATAAAAAAAAATCAGTTGCTCAAAACAAACTTTAGGTGATTATTAGGCTCATTCTAATAAAAAGTGATGCCAAACAGTAATTATTTTATCCTTTTAACTTTTCATGGAGCAACAAAACTATTTTTCTCTCTAATTTTTATTCCCAAGCTCGGGCTCCCAACTATGCCAAAAATGTTCAGAGACATTTTGCTCCAGCATCTGGATTATTCTCTCAGGTTTGCTTCTCTCTGTCCTGTCATCAAATTGCAGAGTTCAGGAATGGAAAACTGGAAGCTGTTGTATTCTAAATGAGATTCTAGTGTGTCTCTAAAAGTGGTCATCAGCTCTGAGATGTTTAAATGAGACAAAGAGAAAATGGTAGAAATATTTGGATATAAACAAATAAAAGTACATAAGTAAGCTCTATTGCATTGATTAGCTGCAGGTTTAATTCAATATAATTCTTTTTGAAATGGCATGCCACTGCTACTCAGGGACCAAATCAGGAGTGTTCCCAGGATATGAGCAAAAATTAAGATGGTGCCCTTACAGTGGGATTGCAACTATGTTTTGTTTTTTATGAGGGTAGCCTAAAAAAATAGGTAGAGCTGTGTTCCCAGCGTGGCAACTGCCATCTTGGGTTTTTGTGACCATACATTGTGGACCGCCTTGGACCAACTATATGCTATCAACCTGAAGTTTTTTTATCTACTATGTGATTCTGAAAGTTGTTTCCAAACTGAACTAGTAATTTACTCAATTTTGGTGTTTTGGCTGTGAAGTTATGTTCTTTTAAGCTCCAGCTTCCTGTTGTTTTGTTTTTGCTGAGAGGCAATTGACCATAGACAATATTATTTTGGATGTACACTGAACTGGCATTTTCTTTGAAATAGGACCTATAATATTCATTATTTATAAAATGGTAGCTAAATTTCACAGCTGTTTCTCCATCTGCTTCTGATCTATATCAATTTTGCATGTGTTTATTCATACATTCTTTCCCTTCTGTCATTAAAATGGGAAGTGACTTGGAAGTCAAAATAGAAAAATTTACAGGATTTTTACATACTTATCCAAGATATAAATTTCAGTCCAGGGGAGATTTTTTTTTACAAAAAGGATTAAGGGCAAAATAAGTGCTTTAAGCCATGGAAAGTTTTGGAAACCATTTTCACTCATTAGATACCTTACTCTTAAAAAATTACATATTGAATTTTCTGTTTTGGAAGAGCATATGGCAAAATGGATACATTAAATCTCCATAAGATTAAAAAAAATTCTGGGTAAAACATTGACCTCTATCAACTATGCATCCTTTGCAGTGGCCAGTCAGGGCACAATCCAGTGAAAAAAGTTATTGCCTTATGTCAGAAATCTGAATTAGAAAGTGCATGTTTAGTATTTTTTATTGACACCAAAAAGAATAAATAAAAGATCTTCTGTGTTAGTCAGACATTGTTCTATTTGGATTATCTTAGTTATTAGGTAAAATTAGAGTTACAAACATACACACACACAAAATCTAGCATTTCTGCTTCTCTCTGTCTTTAAGTGAAGAATACTAACTTATATGACACACAGAATTGCAACAAACAACTGAATATTTGATTGATAATTATTTTGGTTAATGGGTAAAAAAAGGGGGAAAGTGCAGATGGTATGAAAATGAAGAGGAAAATTATATATGCAAGCCTGGCTTTTGTTAAAAATGAGCAATTGAAGTAGAATTTTGTTTTTTTACATTGTTTGTCATTTGGCTTTACTACAAAATCAAGCAGGACTGAAGTCCCTGCTTCAGCCAAGTTCCTGTTCTGTTTTGATTTTTAAAAGAAACAGTTTCTGGCGATTGATCAGACACCTGTGGAAATCTGATTTTCTTTCCAAGAAAGAGAAATAAATTGCACAGACGTGGCAATGAAATATTTGCTTCAGTAAAGGAAATGGAAGCTTCCCTTAATTTCTTTACTTTTTAACGTTTTTTCCTCTCACAGGTATGACTTGTGAAGTGGGAGAATGAGCTTTCACCCTCTGTGTGTCATTGCTCCCTTCTGGTTTATAGGCAGACTAATTCTACAGGGATCCCTGTTAAGACACATGCCTTGTGGGTGTCAGCACCAGTTTGGTGTGCTTTTCATGGATAGGCTTGGCTGGGATAAGAGAGAAGCAGGACAGTCCCAACTCAGTTCTGTGGTGCAGGTTGAAGCATTCATAAAGAGAAATGTATTTCAGATCCGCGTGCTGCTTTTAAATCTAAAAATGAAATATGCGGTGAGTATAATGAAGGGACATGGAAATCACATATTTCAGTGCCGTCTTGTTCAGTTTGCAAGTTTAATGGAAATCTGTCTGAAGCAGAATACAAACATGCACTCCCAGTTTGGCTAAGCTTGACTTGGGAGTCTCAACTAAGAAATATATTTTATGACAAATCCCCTGAAACTCTGATTATATTTAATATTGAGGTTAAATCTCAGTTATAGCATGAGGCTCAGGCTGGACTTCATCAGTTTAGAATGCCTTCTCTTATATTTAATAAGACTTTAAATCTGGGTAAGAGCCTTTGTGTGGGATAGAAAAAGTCAAGATGTTGTTCACAACATTTGAAAGCATAACATTTTACCTCTTTTTATGTTGTCATATCATACAGCTAAAGAAGAGCATATCATACAGCATAAAGAAGAGCTTCAATTGTTCATTCACAGGTGTAACTAATCAAGAAAAAACTAATCAAGGACAGAAGCAACATGGAATTAAGGAAAAACTTCCTAACAGTGA
>AZIM01006130.1:8364-19487 GCA_000516915.1 Ophiophagus hannah | reverse complement strand
TCAACCTTGAGCCGGTCAGGATCGAACTGTCAAATTTCAGGCAGCCGGCAGGCAGCAGAAGTAGCCTGTAGGACTGCACTCTAACCACTGCGCCACCGTGGCTCAGGTGCCTTCTGATGAAAGGATAATTCGTTTTGTCTTATGATGTGGTAGCTATAGCTTGTGGTCTGACACTGTATGGACCAAAAGTCCTGGCTATAATGACTCAAGCCATTAACTTCATGCAATTAGACCACTACAAAGCATTCAGTAGGGGGCTGCCTTTGAAGGCAGCCCATAAGCCATTGTCAGCTCAAAAGGCAGCAGTCAGCTGCTTGATTGGTCCTAGCCACTGCAATCATAAAAAACCCTATTTTAAGGCCCAAGATTGGACCTAAGGCTTCTTATGGATTGGTTGCTGATAGGTTTTCAGGTGCAATTCAAAATGCTTGTTATTATGAATAGAATCCCAGGCAAATTAATACTTACTGTGCGTGGATGCTGCAGGGCCACCTATGCTGACCCGAGTCAACCTATTTGAGGGAGCCTTTAGGGAGAAGCTGCCTCCGGTGCCTAACCGAGACCAGGAAGTGTTGTTTTTCTGCCATGATGGTACCCGCGTTGTTGAAAAAACGACTTTCCACTGAAGGGTTGGCTGAGCCCTCCTGGGAACGATTCATCTTTAGCCTAGCAAACCCTTCATTTAAAGGACTTTGGTCAGGACCAGCTTCCTTCTGGAGCCGGCTGCTGTTCTTTGTAAACTTTCTACATGCGGTGATGAGTTCTTCTTCCCTTTGTCTCCAACGCTAGTCTCTGCTGAAGACCCTGGTGAGCCCCAAGGGTCGCTCCGCCTTCAGAACCAGCGGTGGCTTCAACGGGCTGTTTTCCCTTCTGGCTGACATGGAAGGCGCCTTGCAGGACCCTCCTTTGGGTGCCTGGGCCTCCTTTGGTCACAGCCACACACTAGGGCTGATCCTACGCATCCTCCAGACAATGGCAGCCGCTCTTCACTTGGACCCTGCCAACCAGGACTTCTTCCAGAAGAACAGCCTCTTTGAGAGGATGGCGGAGGACCTTGGCATGCTTGGCTGCTTTTCAGCACAAAGATGGGGACAAATTCCTAGGCAGATCAACAAACCTCGATCCTTTGTTGAGCTTTCAGATACAGCTGTTTGCTCCCCTGAGCTTTTCCCACCTGGGCTAAAAAGCTGCATCAGGATATTCAGCTTCCTGGATTCCATGGCCAAGATGAACCCCTTCGACCTCAAGAGCTGCTTGGAGGAAACAGATCCTCCCATACTGGGCATTCGGGATGGGACAGAAGATCAGCAAGAAGATTCTCCAGGGAATCTTTGGGACCATAGAAAGCCTAAGAAAGCAGCTGCCATCCAGCTGCCGGAACCCCAGAGCAGGTAGGCCGTTGATGGTTATGATATAGAAAGTTAGAAGTGCTAATTTGGATGTTCTAATTATCCCATTTCTTATACATCTTGGGGACTATATTTTCATGAGTGTACACATTTATAGATCATTCCAATGTAGGTATACCTAGAAGACAAGTTCAAATGATTTAATGTTAATAGCAGACCTAAGTATACCTGTGTTAGTCACAAGGAAGGGGCACAATTATTTCAAGTGCAAAGGAGGTTATTGACAAATTTTCTTTGCTATCACTTGCCATCAGCAGTTCCTCTTCTAAAGTATTTTCCCACTCCTTTAGAGAAAAGTGGTTTGAAGAACACCCTGGATAGGACAAAAGGGTGGCTTGCAGCTGGATTTAGATTCTGAACCCCATGGAAGTTCATTCCAATTCATGTGTAAACGAAGCTCCGACCAAACTGACTGGCATTTTTTTCACAGCCTTCTGGATCTTTCTGCTTTCAAATAATGCTTAATTATAAGTGCATAAATTATATATGCATACCAATCTAAATTAGTGCCCCTTACTTTGGCAAGATGTATGGATTTCACCTGCCAGAATTCCCCAGCTGGCGTTACATCTACATATCATAAAGTTGCTCAGGTGGAGATTCCCTGGACTCTCAGCCCCTCCCAGCCCCCTGATGTAGGTGAGGTCAAAAAGGAGACACCCCCAATCATTCCTGGAAGCCTGTCCAAGTTTCTACTAATTAAAATTAAGATGGGATTATTATGGGAGTTTCTTTCTTGTGCATTGCTCAAGTCTCCAGAGTGTGTAATCTTTTCTTGAAAACCCCACCCCCCACCCCCTTTTTTTTTTTTGAGATTCAGCTGCATATGTTGTCTAGATATATGGGAAGTCTTTGATTGCACAGATGGACTGTTCATTAACAAAATTATAGATATTTAAAGTTGGCTCTAAACGGCAAAATAGCCAATATTTAGCAGCCCATAACAAGTCAAATAAGGACCAACAATTTTGATTCAAAATAATTTCTCATAATGAGAGACACCAAACAGGAACGTTTCTTTCTCTCTTTGCTGTTTTTCTTTCGTCCTGGGAGCCATAATTCATTCACAAAATTATGAGGAAAAAAGAGGCAATTAAAATTTCCACTCATTAATTTTGTTCTGTGGCAGTTCCAAATAAACAGACACTTCTCGAAATGTTGGAAAAATTGAGATCTCAAATCAGAATGCCTTCTTTGGTAACCTGGAGGAAATAAGCCCTTCTATTCAGACCCAATGAAATGCAAGCCAATTCTTACAGAATACTACAGTATTAGTTTGTTTGGTTTTTTTCCCTGCTTCAGGAAGGAAGATCTGAAACACAAAACATGTTCCTTCCCTGTCTCTCCCGAGGGAAAATGCATGATGGAACTCTATTGTGGAGCTTTAGCTTTCCTGGGGATGTCTGGGAGAGCCTTCTTTTTCTGGGGGGGGGGTACCTTTGGCCCCATGCAAATTCTCCTCCCCTCCTAGTTTGCAGAAGCATTTGCCTTCCTGTTTTGATGCAGGAATGGATGAGAGAGAAGTTCCCACTCTTGGGCCTGGTTTCTGCTCTTTTGTCTTACATGTCCAGAAATGCCACAGGTGTTTTTCCCCTTGTCTTTTCTCTGAAGGCCACGAGGGGAGGACTCAGTGATTGTGTGTCCTGGAGCCCTGTGTGTCATGGTTACGCTGATGGGCAAACTCTACAATGAAGCTTGCCCTGAGGTAAGTCAACAGGGGACGACGGAGGCCCACGAGGGAGACTCAACTTCACACAGGCGAGATTATATAGCATAGCCTGGCATTATACTCATTATTCCTTTCAAAATAAATAGTATTATACAAAAGAGAAAAGTAATGAAAGAAAATGAAAGCAAAAAAGAAATCTATTCTGCACCCCTCCTATTTACAGTGCCCTCTTTCATCTGTATTCACATTCACTTAATACTTATTTATTTAGTTAAATAAATAAAGCCACCCAACTACAAAACAAAATAATACGGAGTCAAATATTAGCATCCTCATCTGCAGCCCAAGTTACATACCAGGTATAATCTGCAAGGCACTCCCAAGTATGGAGTCTGCTGGTGAGAGGAGACAGGACTTGCCTCCTAAGGGCAGGCGTGGGGTGGATGGACCAACTGACATGTTTGCCCTCAGACTTCATCCTGACGCAAAGTTGTGGGCTTATTTGCTGATTGTAATTGCATCTCCTGTGCCCCTGTCAGACTCTGGGAGGGATGTGTAGGGAAATCAATCCATAACAGCTGGGGAAACAGAGACTACTTTCCTGTCACCATTAATTTTTTTCACTAAAACCCTTTTTTCCTGGAATGAGCATCTCTGAAAATGGCACATTTTATTCAAAACAAGGCAATCTCGTTATTGGCAGGACTGCTGTCATAATGCGAACAATCAATTCCTTGTACTCCATTATGGCTCTCTATTGAATTGTGAGGGCAATGCGGATTTACTGAGCGGTGTCATTCTTCCCCTTAACCTTGCTTTTTTGCTGAAACAAAATTATTCTTATTAGGAAGAGCAATATTTAAGGTACAAAAAGCATTACGGTCTACTTAGAAAATCTAGATGACACTTTCTCAATTGCTGGTGAATTAGAGGCCCCAATTCATGAGAACCCTTTACAGCCCCAACTGAAGGGACCCGGGGGAAATGGCTCTGAATGGAAACAGTCCCTGTGGCAACGTTCGCTCCTTCACTCAGGCAGGTCTGAGCCGGCTTGGTGCTGGCCATGATCCATCCAAAGCCCGTAACAGATGACCGAGGAAACGGCATGGTAGACCTTTAGGTATCCCTCCCTCCCATTTCTTTGGTTCTCAAGCAGGATCAGGGCTAAAACGTGGACAGACTTGCGCTGCTGGTCTTTGACTGAGCAGAGAAAAATGTGCCCGACCTTCGTCTCGGCTTAGGTTATAGGACAGCTTGATCGCCGGATATTCCATAATGCCATTGTTTTATTTTTCAGGTTTATAATTTTAACAAACAGATTTACCCAAACTACGCCATTTATTATAGTTCTACACTTCTTGGCACAATTTTTATTTATATACTAAATAAATTCAAGTTGATCCCCCGCACTGGTTAAATTAGTATGAAGAAGATGGCCATAACTATCACCATTTTTTCTTTAAAACATGTATTCAGTTAGTTTCTGCATATTCTCTACTTTCCCAAATTTTAAACTAGAAATTCTTTCTAATTGGCACAAGTTACCAGTTTTCCGCTTAGCCACCAGAATCCCTACCTTCCTACAACGGAAGCCATGCCCTGGGTCAGGGGTGGGGGGACCATGGCAGCCCTTTCATGACTTGTGGACTTCAACTCCAAGAATTCCTCAGCTAGCTTCTTCCGGGAGTTGAAGTCCAGAAGTCTTAAAGTGGCCAAGGTCGGAGACCGCTGCTCTGAGCACCCCAGGCTGAGTCAAGGATATCAGAAGAATATGACAGACATCACCCATCACCCTCTATTCTCCCTTCATTTCCCAGGAAATGTAGCAGTAGGACCCAGTTTTATCACATTTAGAAACCTAAATCAAACTTGGCTTATTTGTTTGCTTTAAGTTTTTATCCTGCCTTTTTTCATATACAACTTGGGGGTGAAGGTACCTGATACTCCTCCTTCCTCCTGTCTTCCCTACAAGAACTCTGTGAGGTGGGCTGACAAACAGTGACTGGCCTGGCTGGTTCTTCATGCCTAAAGTGGGGAAGAAGAACTCACCACCTCCAGCAACTTAATTGTTACCTAATTAATTGATCTTGATTTTCAACCTACCTAGCATCCTTTTAGAGACAGCATACTACGGTTCAATGAACATAAACACCTCTGAACGTATTCTGCTGTTGTGTCTGACTTATCAGATCACATTTGTTATCTTAGCCTTTTTCATTTAAAAATTGAATTTATTTCCTGTCTGTTGTATTTTATAAACATTAATATCATATATAAAGGTGAATTCAGATGCCCTATTTCTAATTTCTGATTGTGAACATGTGTGCTAATATCAACCAAAAATTAAATATTCAGCAGCCCAGCTTGTAACTAAAATTCTGCAGTAAAATTAGCGTACAATGGAGATAACACACGAAGAGGCAACTAATTTCAATAAAATCTAACATGGAGCAATGAATGAGCATTTGGAAATTTTATATGTTATTTGTAACCTTCTTTATTCACTGTGCCTTGTAGCTGGCCAAGTCTGGGTTCCTACATCATTTCTTAAGTTTTTGTTCAGAGAGCCAGACTCTGATTTCTGCAGTGATCCAGGGCTTCTCTGTGTCCATTATGGCCGCCGGTTACTGGTTGCCCTCCTGTTGCCAGCAGTCCACTCATGCCTGTCCTGCTTGCCCTGCCTTGGCTTGTTTCAGTTATCCCTGGAGATCCAATTCGCTGTGGCTGACCACATTCAATCCTTGATGGGCTTGGAGAAAAACCGCCAAGGGGCTTGTGCAGCTGGCCTGCTGGGCAGCCTCACCGGCTCCTGCCTGGAAGTCCTGCACGATGCCAGCAGCCCCCTCCCCCCGCCTCTGATCCGTCTCTTCGAGAAGCTTGCCTCCCAGTCCATTCAGCCCGAGGTCTTAAGGTGACGTGTCAGTGTATCACAGCCGGTACCTGTTGGGCAGTCTGGGGCTTCAGGACTTGGGTTCCCAAATGTCTCCCCAGCCACTCTGGCTGGCGTCTTCAGGGCTGACCTATTCGTTTATATGTTTGTACCCTGCCTTTATTGTTTGCACAAGTGGCTCAAGGCAGCGAACGTGTCCAACGCATCTCGTACAGTAGTTGCTGTTTCTTATTTTCTTTTTCTTCACTGTGGAGTACAGTGTTGGTAACGTGCTGCAGAGATGCAGCTGGTAAGGCTCTGAAACTCCGCTAAAACTGTGGCAGCATCTTCCAAGGCTCCTGTGCTCAAGAGACCCTGGCCAATTCTAGGACCTTCTCCCCCCCCCCCCCCCCCCCCCCNCCCCCCCCCCCCCGACCTCCGCCATGCAGCTCCTGCATAGCTGCCTTCCTTTTCCTTTGCCGTGGGACATTTGTCCTTTGCTTGATCTCTTTCAGGCAATTCCTGTGCCTACGGATGATGCCCCTTCCCATCGCTCCCCAACCCCATGTGAGCCTCCCCTTGGCATCCCTAAGTGGCAGAGAGGAATTGGACCGAGTCCAGAGGAGGGCAGCCCAGAAGACGGTGGCCCTGCAACCCAAACCCTGTGAGAAACTGCTAAAAGGTCTGTTTAGTCTACAAAAAGATGATCGAGGCCGCGGCAAGTGGGAGTAGTGTTCAAATATGTGAAGAATTCTCAGAGGGCAGAGGGGATAGACTTATTCTCTATTGCCTGAGAGGAAAAAGTCAATACAGGCAGACCTCACTTAACATCCGTCCATTCAGGGACCATTTGAAATTATGAGGGTGCTGAATGAAGCTTTCAACTCTCAACTGTGGGGTGCCTGGTTGGCGTTTTTCTCGTTACGTCTCTTCTTTCTGCCTTGCCTCTCAAAGTTCCCAGTTTGGAACCTGCCGTAGTGTCACTAACTTGGTATGTTTCTTGTATTAGGTTCTGG
The DNA here is from genome assembly GCA_000516915.1 of Ophiophagus hannah. Lineage (NCBI taxonomy): Eukaryota > Metazoa > Chordata > Lepidosauria > Squamata > Elapidae > Ophiophagus > Ophiophagus hannah. The sequence goes on along the minus strand of AZIM01006130.1, from coordinate 12,524 downwards.
AATAGCTGCATGGAAGGAGAGCCCAAAGGACACTCTTTGCTTGGGCTCTGACACCCCGGAGTCTTCTGCAATGGCTCTCCAGACAGCCATGAGCCTCATTTCCTTGATAAGCCCACGCAGCCTGCATCTGCACAGTGCCTGCCTGGCCCCTTCCTTTGTGGAGTTTGACATGTCCCTCGAAGGATACGGGTAATTTAGGATGCTCTTCTGTTTCCCCTTGCAACCTTCCTCATCTCGGCCTCCAGATCCTTTGCCTTTGGTTCCGTGGAGTCTAGTTTGATTTGTGGATAGTTCAAAAATCGATTGATCGATCGATCGATCGATCGATCGATCGATCATGTTGTTTAGATGCCTTATGCTTTGTCATCTGAAGGAATATCACCCATTTATGGGGCAAATTAGATAACAAATGTAGTTCACGGCAACTTCACGGACAGAGATTTCTCATTTCCTCTTTTCATTATTGCTCATAGTTCTGTAATGTGTAATAGGAAACATGCAAGGAAATACCCCTCTTGTTAAGTCATTGAGGGGATCCTTACATACCTAGTGCTGTTTACATACATGTCCTCCTTAACGTGTTTTGAGCCAACGCTGCTTAGTGCAGGCCAAAGATGCACAATTGCTTTGAGCTGATCGTTGTATTTTTGAGTGTGGTCTGGAGACGCCCCCTCACCGAAAGGGTACGATTAAGATGAAGGATTGAGTAGGGATAGGATAAAATGTAATTTGACCTTAATTAAATTTTTGAACACTTACATTTAAATATACTTAATATTATTTCCCCACCCCCCACGTATTTAAGGGGAGAACTACATATTTTGCTGACAATATTTGGAGCACTGGTGGGGCCCATTAAGGTGGGGGGTGGGAGTTACATTTAACCTCAGGGATGAAATGGTACCAGATGGATGTCAAATTATGTAGCCCTTTGAATTTCATTTAAAAGATGGAAAGAATATTTTCTGTAGCTCTTGCAGCTACAATACTGAATAACTATTACTAAACAGCAAGGAAGTCAGTCAGTTTGTATCACTTCCTCATGTGTTCGGATGCGATTATGCAACTTTTAATGCACATTTTGCTATAAAGGAGAACAGGGAGCATGGGATTGCAGAATCCAGAGAAGTACAAAATAAATCCTGTGTCAATCTTTGAATGGTCAGACTAGCTAAACAAAATATTTTAGGTTTGTTACCTAATACGTTAGGCAACATATCGGTTAGTGCAGTTGCTGTTTATTTGGGGTGAATAGCAATTCAGCTACTCCTCGGTGGCTGGAGAATGGGTGCGCTGTCATTTAGAGGCCTTGCTTCTGCATGAGTGGAGGAGAAACCTATCAGTGGAGTCGGTGGAGTTACCCAACCTAGAAGACCTTTTCTTCTGCTTAAGTCTGTGTGTGTGTGTGTGTGTGTGTGNTGTGTGTGTGTGTGTGTGTGTGTCCAGCCTCACTATGTCCAGAATACATTGTGGGGCTGCCATAACCTGCACCAACCCCTGGGGGAGCTTCAGCATTCACCAAGGCCACCCATGCCCAGCGCCCAGGGCAGGATGGTCCACCCTTCCCCTCCAACCCCCATGGGATCCTCTCCCAGATGCAGGTTCCAGGGTGTGCTGTGTTTACCTTCGGCACTCTTGGCAAGTGCTGTGGATGTGCGCTGGCCTTCTCCTGACTGCCGTTCTTGCCAAATCTGGTCCAGAGCCAGCTCCAATCTTGGTAGCTTTGGCCAGCGCTCCAGGGTTGCCACACCCATGGAAGGGAACCCCCCCTTTGGACCATGGAGGCTCTTTTTTCTTGGGGTTACCTTTGTGGGAAAAGGCCGAGGGGGCTTCAAAGCTGCGAAACAACACAGGGTCTTTGCCTTGGGTAAAAACTGGGGGTGGGGGAATTGTCTGCTTTGAGAAGTAAATTGGGGTATTTCATTTAAAATTTCACACGGCACCATTATCTGTGAAACTGTAGAGTGAGGAATTGCCACTCTTCAAAAGATGTATCTTACATTTCTATTGAGTAATCATAGGGATTACGGAATGGAAGAGGATGTTCAGGAGTAATTGGGAGAAAGAAATTTAGCTTTTTGTTGGGGAAGTTTATAATCATTTATCTCTATTTATTTCTATTCCTTCACAAAGAAATGCACCTATTACTGTTTTTTATTTTCTTGTGTTTGCAGCTGTTTGTTTATCCCAAGTATGGCCACCATTCTAGGCCAAAGCACTGAACGGTCTGTCTTGGGAGGAACCGGAAAAGGTAGATTTTTAAAATACTGTCTTCAAAATGTTGGCCGTAATGCTGTGGAGAGCAGTTCATGTACGGCTCAGAGGTCTGAAGGCCTGAGGCCTAGGTTATAATCAGATTGTGTATGTATAGATGGATGTGTATGCATATGTGCATTTATGTGTGTGTGCGTGCGCGCACGCGCACGCACACACACACACGTAGGAGTGTTTATAAAGTCTATGTGGGTATCGCTCTGGGGGTGGGGCAGTGGTGGTATTCAAGTTTTTTAACTACCGGTTCTGTGGGTGTGGCTTGGTGGGTGTGGCAGGTAAAATCTCCAGTCTGAGGTGGTATTTGACAACTGCTCAAAATTTCTGCTACCGGTTCTCCGGAACTGGTCAGAACCTGCTGCTGAAGGCCACCTCTGGTGTGGGGATATATGTAAGTTGTTCAGTGATTCCCCTTGAGATTTTGAGATCATGGGATCAGCAATAACCTTTGGAGATAATTGTTCAAGAAAGGCTGGACCTAAAAACTTCACTAATTCATTGGAGAGTTTATTTTTGATTCAAGGCTTTGAAATGCTTAATTTTCGTGGAATGAACTGGATGTATCTGCCATACACTCTGTTCCTCCTGTGCCAAAGTGGAAGTTGTCCGTGTGGTGAACCCACTCTTTCTAAGGGGCCATGTGTCCTTTGTGCCTTCTTCCACCTGGCTTGGACAGCATCTCTCTGCAGTCTCTGGTTCATCCCTTTCTCTGCCCTCTTAGGCATCAGGCGGTTCCCCCCACCAGATGGCCTCACTTTCACCTCCTGGTTCCTGATCAACAAGATAAGTTCTGCTCGTGACTACCACCCGCTGCGTTTCCTTACCGTGATGCGTCACATGGCGAGAACCGAAGAAGCCTTTGCTTGCTTTGCCGTGAGGTTTTCTCCCCCAGAAGGTTGTCTCACCATCTCGACGGAGGAAGTGGCATTCGAGGCTTTGGGTAAGGGTCTCAGGGCCAGAAGGCCCACGAACGGCCTCAGGGAAAGCAGGCTGACGAAGGCCCGAGGTGTAGAAGTCCTCAAGCCCCGAGTTTCTTGGAAGATTAAAACCAGCTTCTGAAGTTGTGCCCAGAAAACAGCTTCAGTTCTTCAACGCAGGCATACATGCACCAGCCACAGGCTTTTCAAACTCTGTGTTAGGTCTCCTTGCAGTTCTCTAGTCAAGACATGGCCAAGCAAATACCTGAAGCTTCAGTGGCCCCTGTGGTTGAAGAGCTGCTTTCCGAGTGCATTTCTGGAGCACATGATGCCTGTCCTTCATTCCATGAAGGGACTGAATGAACCATTCCTGGTCATTGCTCGGATTGCAGTAATGCGCTCTCTCCCTCTCCCCCCCATCTCCCTCCTCCCCTCTCTCTCTCAGGCCTGCATTGAGCCCTTTGCAAGGTCCAATTGTGGAAGCGGCACTTACACCTGTCACTAAACCGTCAGAGCGTACAATGGGCTTGCTTCAAGACTACCAGGTCTCCCTTTGGAGTGAGCCCAGTTGCAAGCCTGGAGCCCACCTCCCATCCTTTTCAAGCAGCAGCACCTGAGCCGCTGTGTAAAGAGTTCCACCCAGGCGCTGCCTCCATGCCTCTCTGCGAAAGCCCTTTTAGGACTTGAATCCAAAGCGCTGCAGAGCCCTAGTGTAAAACACTCTTATTCAAATCCCTAATTATCTTGGAACAGAAAAACCGAAAAGATCCTCTGCCCTCATCATGTCCCAATTTCCTCTAAATCCAAACTCCTATCTAGACAGAAGAAGCCTTGTCAGTGGCTGCTCTTACTTGGCAAGGCATTGCCTGGGATGTGTCTGGGTGTGCGCGCGCGCGCGTGTGCTTTGGGGCTGTCCTTGGTTGACATCCAAAAAGTAGCCCTCCAGTGTTCAAAAGGGAAAGAATTTTATTT
>AZIM01006128.1:2653-14977 GCA_000516915.1 Ophiophagus hannah | reverse complement strand
TCCACAAGTCTTAAAGTTGCCAACATTGGAGACCCCTGTTCTAGATAGCACACAAAGTTATATATTTATACACCATGTTTGAAAGAGCTCTTCCTTGTTGCCAGACCCTCAGTGAACTAGATGTAGGATAGATAGATCCTGATCTAGGAGTCAAAGGTCGACAGAGGATCTTGTGTTGCATAGGAAGGTAAGATGAAGGAAGGATCCTCAATTCTAACTCAGGCCTCAAACTGCACACTAGTCACATTAAATGTGAAGGGTACACTTTTTAATTTTGATACTGCAGTCAATGACTAAAGAAAGATCTAAATCTTTTTATGAATATTCTAAGTAAAGAACAAACATGAATGTTATTCCTAACTGATACTTATCTTGGAATGTGTATTAGAAGCAAGCTTCAGGTTTCAACTTTTCATTGGTAATCAAAATATAGTATTCTTAATTTTAGCTTATGACTGCATCTTCAATTTGTGTTTAATGAAAGATGGAGGAGTGATTTCTTTGGTAAAGGAGTAATTTTTTCTTTTACTTGACTTTTTTTTTTTAAACTGCCCTCTATTAATGTTAGGAGTTTACTAAAAAAACATCCTGATGATTTCCTGATTTTCCCTCTCCCCCCTTAATTTTCTAGCCATTTTGGAGAAAGAGCTTTTTTAAACATTATTGGGGATCAAAAAGAGTAAGCCTTCTTCATCATGTATTGCCTTCATAGTATGAACTGCACTTACCTACATACCCATACTTCTGTAAATGAACAAATAAGTGGTAATTTATTATTTTCTCATGCATCACTTAAAAAATTGTTTAATAGATGTTTCTTTAAGTCTTATTGGTAAGGTTTTAACCTAATGGATTGCTGATGATAATGTTATATTTTTGTACTGTATTTTTAGCCATTATACATAAGTTTATAAATTAGATCAGTTGCATGTTTCTCCAGATGAGCTGTTCAGAGCATCCATTGATTGGGGAGATGCTTCTGTCACTCGTCTGATAGGCTGGGCTTTAATTGTGAGGACACTCCTCCTCCTCCACGGGACTCCTCCCTAGCGTCCCCAGTTTTTTGCTCAGCCTTCGTTGATAGAGGCAGTTTTTGTTCCTTTCCCTTGGCCGGAATAGCAAAAAGTCCAAAAAAAGGTTTGATCTCAAATTCTTAAATTCTCTCCTAAGGCTCCACATGTCACCAATGAGCCAGGCAGCTCCCGACAGTGTATAAGATCGAGCCATGAGAGCTCACCATATCATCGTGGAGCGATCTCCTCGCCCCCAGGGCGATCGGAGGCAACAACGCCTCAGCCAAGTCGTTAACAGCCCACAGCGCTCAGCCCTTGCCATCACGACTTTTTCAAGCTGCGCCCTTGCGATCGACAAGCGCGGCACCATTTCAAAGGGTCTGAGGCTTCTCTCTCTCCCCCGGGAACACCATCAGGGGTGAGGGCATCAGCACCCTTTTTACCCCACTGCACCTTCTATTTAGCAGGGGGAAGCCTTCAGTAACAGCTCCCCACAAGGCGCGGAATTGCTGCTGAGCCGAAATATTCATTGCGCGCCAAAAACATAACGGCTGGTGCCATTGCAGCCTCACTAGCCACATGGTGGTGATCTGCATATCATTTCCTGAAGTGTGAGCGGCCTTTTTTTTTTTCCCCAAGCAGGGTTCTCCTTCCAGGAACCCAAGGGAATTTATCCTTATACATATATGTATGTATGTGTGTATGTGTATGTATGTACGTATGTATGTATATATTTATACTGTTTTTGGGGGTTTTTTGGACCCTTACCTCTCGTAAGGAGGAAATTGTTGGCTTGTCCATCACAACATTAATCAGCAGCACAACAGCGAGCACCAAGGCCTGTGTCCGCCTGTGCAGGAAGCTGTTGCAGGCCTACAACTTATTAGGCAATTCCTCCTTTTCTAGGCCTATTAGGTGTTCCAAAATTCAGCTAATTTGGCACTAATAATAATAATATTAATAACCATAATAACAAACAGAATCATAGGAATAATAATAATAATAATAATAATAATAATAATAATAATATTCTTATACAAAATACATACAAAACAGAGAGAGCAATTGGATTAGGGTTCCCTGTCCATGCCTGGTACAGGCCCCAGGGCGTGCCAACCGCCCAATGTTGCAGCCTCATTGANTTGCAGCCTCATTGACAGTAAATTTTAATACGTGGTCGCAATGGCAAGCGGCAATAGCATGTCCAAATCTCAAAACAAAATAAAGCATTCTAAGGGGACTTCCAAAGCCGCAGGAAAAGATGCGAATAGGCACCAGAAGGCACTGGAAAAACACATGAGAAGTGCATACGGGAGGCTGAAAAAAATTCTTAGACTTCGTCTCCCACCAGGCCTACTCAGGCTCCAAGTCCCCCTCTGCAACCCCCTCTGGATCTTGTCAGTGTCATCTAGATGAAGTGCAGCTACACAAGCCCAAGATAGCTCATCGAGGTTAGTACCACTAGCACGAAGGGCCCCTGAGGCCACATTTACTCCAACGGCGGCCGGGCTCCGTCAAGATGATGACTTACCAGAAGAGATCCCCGCAAAGATGAGATGCAATAGGCAATACATCAAGGTATTGCGGCAGGGGTGCAGCAGACTGCTCTGGCCAGATGGCAGACTGCTCCTTCTGATTGTTATTCCCTATCACTACGGTCATTAAGCAGGACGGAACATCCTTACCCTCAGGTACCTCTCCAACAGGAGATTTCCATAGTTTCAGATATACCCCTGCAGGGTTTACAAAATGAGCAAGGACATATTGACCAGGTGGAACAGGATGATTCAGGGTCAGCAGAAGACAGCGATCCGGCACTGTCAGAGGCGGATCCCCTAGAGAGAGAGGCATGTCAGATGATGAGGGCCTTATCCCCTATCAACCGACATGCACGGGTTTGTTCCACCCTCAATTATTTAAATCTCTTTTGTTCAAGGCTTAAAAACACTGCCCGCTTGAACAAATCGAATCCCTCTAACCAACCAGTTGTCTTACAGGAGGAGTCAGAGGATTTGATTTTTTCCCAACCAGTGCCCGAGGCAGACGTAATCCCAATGCCACACATGTTCTCTGACCTAATTCAGAAGCAATGGCCTCCGCCCCTCCCCCCCCGGTTTCTGATAGGAAGTTTTATAACCTGGAATCGGAATTCTCTACCTCCTTGAATACGCCAGAGGTTGAAGATCCTGTAGTTGCCTTAGCGTCATCCTCAACTATTCCCAGTGAGGCAGAGGAGGCACGTAAGCCGGAGGATAAGAGGGCTGAGTTAGCTCTCCGCAGAGCACATCAGTCGGATGTGTGAGCCATCAGAGTGGCCACGGCCACTTCCTTTTTTTACTAGATCCTCCCTAAGGTGTCTCCGTCACCTGAGGGAGACTGTATCCCCCTCTAACATCAGGGCGCATCAGGACATCACCAATCTCATAGCCACAGCGGAATTCTCTGTGGACGCAACCTTTAAAGCAGTTAAATTCTCATCTAGGGCCATAACATCCCAGGATAAAGCAAGGTGATTGCTTTGGCTACGTCACTGGCAGGCTGACACTAAACACTAGTAGAAGCTGGCCTCATCTCCCATTACAGGAGACAATTTGTTTGGCGCGGCCCTTGACCCGAACCAAGAAAAAGATTCACCCCTCCCTTTTTCGCAAATCAGACAGTAGAAACAACCAGTCCTTTTGGAGGGGCTCCTTTCGAACCTCCTATCAGGGATCCTTTTCCCCTAGATTCCAAAGATCCTTGGGTTTTAAACCAGGCCAACAGTCAGAAAGATCCGACTTTGGAGACAGGAACAGGAGGAGAGGACAATCCAAGAGACCCTTCCGGGAGCAGTATTAGACATTCACCATCCCAAATAGACCCAATTCCAACGTCCCCATTGGCGGAAGGCTTAAAATTTTTGCGGATCGTTGGAACTCTTCAACCTCAGATGCCTGGGTCAGAGATACTGTCAGATTTGGCCTAACCCTAGAATTTCAATCCACACCCCTAAACTTCTTCATGACATGACCTTCTTCTAGAGACTCCACTAAAAAGTGTCTTATGGAACCAGCTATCCATCATTTACTGGAGATTCGAGCCATTCAACTGGTGGCACCGGATCAAAAAAGACAGGGATTTTACTCTCAACTTTTTGTTGTTCCAAAGAGTTTGGGGGTGGGGTGGAGGGCAATTTTAGATTTAAAATACTTAAACCATTTTCCTAGTCTATTAAAAATTTAAAATGAGCACCCTACAATCTATACTACTCAGCATCGGAAAGGATGGTGTCCTAACAAAAATTGACTTGACGGAGGCATGTTTACATATCCCAGTTAGGCCTTCCCACAGTAAATTTCTGAGATTCTGTTACAATAATCAACATTTTGAGTATGTAGCCCTTCCATTTGGTTTAGCCTCTGCCCCAAAAATCTTTACAAAGGTTCTTGCAGCCTTGGCCGCCCATCTCAGGAGTAAACCCGTCCGGCTGCAGTGCTATTTTGATGATATTTTGATTTTGTCAGCCTACACACATGAGGCAGTCATTGACACTCAAATAACTTTGCAGACCCTACAACAACATGGTTTCTCCATAAATTGGGCAAAGAGTCACCTAAGTCCCTCAATCCGATTGGTTCATCTAGGAGCCATTGTAGATACAGTAGAAGGGAAGGTTTTCCTTTCTCCCGATAGGCAAAAAAGCTTATGACAGTTAGCGCAGGACATCAGAGCACTCAAACGGGTACCCCTGGCGGACTTGGCTAAATTATTGGGGAAAATGATCTCCTGTATTTCTATGGTTCCTTGGACCCAACTTCACGCTAGAATCCTGCAAGGGTTCCTGCTCCCATACCAGTGGTCAGGAAGAAGCAACTCGAAGTTCCAGGTCACTGTGCCAGCAAAGGTACTGATACCCCTTCACTGGTGGACCAGGTCAGTAATCGACAAGGGTTGCCTCTTCAGAGATCCCCACAGGCTTACCATAACAACAGATGCCAGCCTGTTTGGTTGGGGAGCACACTGCCTGTCTCTCACTGCTCAAGGCCATTGGTCCTCGACAGAGCAATCGTGCAGCATAAATTGGCTGGAGCTTAGAGCAGTTCACCTAGCTCTTTGCAGATTCATTCCACAGATTCGGAACCAGCACGAACTTGTCTTGCCCAACAACGTTACAACAAAGGCCCACATAAACAGACAGGGGAGCACGCACTCAAGGCAACTAATGAGAGAAGCGGAGAGATTGTGCCTTTGGGCGGAAAACAACCTGCTCTCCATCAAGGCGGAGCACATATCCGGTCTGGCAAACATCCAGGCAGACTGGCTGAGCAGGGCCACGGTCAATTAGGCAGAGGCGCCTGCATCCGAGCCTGTCCCAGGAAGCAGCCCTGAGATTCGGTACACCAGTCATAGACTTGTTCGCCTCTCCCCTCAACTCACAACTTCCGAAGTTCATCTCCAGGTACCCATCTCAAGGAGCGGAAAACATCAGCGCTCTCCATTGCCCTTGACCCCCAAGTCTACTTTATGCATTCCCTCCATTTCCGGTAATTCCAAGAGTGATCCAAAAAAGAAAAAACCTTCTAGAAGAGAGAGCGGAACTGCTGTTGGTGGCACCATACTGGCCCAGACGACCATGGTTCGCAGATCTCAGGGATCTGTCGTCAGCAGAGCCATGAAGGATCCCACCAGAAAGAGTCTCGCTCACCCAGGGCCCAGTTCACTATCCGGACCCTTAATGGCTTCACTTAGCCGTATAGAGATTGAGTGGAGACATCTGAGGAGCAAAAAATTTTCAAACAAAGTCATATCTACCATTCAGGTGACCAGGCGTCCTTTAACAAATCATATACAATGCTACATGGACTATTTTCTGTAGATGGTGTGCTAAGACTCGAATTGACCCCGTCTCTCCGTCAGTGGCTCAAGTGTTGGAGTTCTTACAAGAGGGCCTGGATAAGGGTTTATCACCAAACACCTGCGAAGGCAGGTGGTGGCCATAGCATCGGTGATCACCTGGGGAGACATGCGGTCCATTTCTCATGACCCACGCATATGCAGCTTCTTGTGCGGGGCTACAAGTTTACAGCCTCCTGTGGCACATCAATATCCCACGTGGGACCTCAACAAGGTCTTTACCACGCTCACGAAAACACCTTTTGAGCCCCTGAAGACCACAAGTCTCCATTTTCTAACGTACAAGGTGGTTTTTCTTAGTAGCAGTAACATCAGCCAGACCCGAACTTTTGTCCAAGGCCAACACAAACTCTAGAATGCCAATAGCACAGACTAGATGTGAGACGAGCTCTCCGCATATATTTAGACCACACGGCGTGCTTTAGGAAAGCAGAAGCTCTCTCCGTTTCTTTTCAACCAGCCACCATTGGACGCAAGGTCTCTTCCTCAACTATCGGTAGGTGGCTGAGAACAACAATTACAAAGTCCTACGAGACACAGTCTCTTCCTGTACCCAGGGACATCACTGCTCATCTGACCAGAAGTGCTGCAACATCGGCGACATGGGCCACACAAGCGCCAATAGAGGAAATTTGCAAGGCATCAACTTGGGCCTTGCCGTCGCCTTTTATTAGACTCTATAAGATTAATGTATTCGCCTCTGCGGAGGCCACTTTTGGCAGGAGAGTGTTACAAAGGGTCCACAGGGACCAAGAGGGGAATCGGAACCAGGTGGAAGCCCTCCCGTAGGACACACCAAGCTTTGGTATGTCCCAATCAATGGATGCTCTGAACAGCTCATCTGGAGAAGGGGTGTTGGTACTTACCTGACACGCCCTTTCTCTGTGAGCTGTGAAGAGCATCCATCCCCACCCTTATTTCGTCTGGTGGGACACTATTCCGGCCAAGTATTAGAAAGGGTGAAGGAGAAGAAAGGTTTTTCATCACTTCGCCAAAACTGGGGACACTAGGGAGGAGTCCTGTGGAGGAGGAGGAGCAGCGTCCTCACAATTAAAGCCCAGCCTATCAGACGAGCAACAGAAGCATCTCCCCAATCAATGGATGCTCTTCACAGCTCACAGAGAAAGGGCGTGTCAGGTAAGTGCCAACACCCCTTATACATAACATTATTCGGCCCTATCTCTCAACTGTTTAAATAGACTTTGGTGTTATAAGCAGATTGATAATTCATTACAGCTGTTGATTTGTTAATGTGTTTTTTAGTAATGATGGCTGAAAATGTAGCAATTTATAGATATGAAGGACTAAAGAGGAAAACATTGCTTTCACTCTTTCATATTGCAATTGGAGGTCGAATATAATCTGTATAGTAAAAAAACATGAAAAGCATGATAGTCTGCTAACTGACACTTAAGGGTAGTGAAGAAGAAAAGTTATTTTTTTCATCTGCTTACAGTTTGGCCTGGGTATCAGAATGTGGGGTCATGGTTTGATTTGTTTTGCTTTTAAGTGCTGGATAAATCCAATTGCAGCAGCCTATGTGGAGGAAAAGTATGGCAGTTTTTAATACTCATGAAAAAGTTTGCTCTGGAACAAAGAGGGCTTAAAGAAATCAAATTTCTTGTAACTTATAGCTTTTTACACATAGATTTGTATTTTTTTACTCTCAATATCAATATCATCCCAAAACAATTGGGACAGAATTTTCCATTGCTAAGTGATGCAGTTGTAAAATGCAGTTGCATTCCTGCAGTCCTAGTTGCCATTTTTTAATTGAATTGAATGGTCATTAGGGAAGGAATCTTTCTGACCAAGTCAGTGGGAAAGGTAGCAGGAAGTTGCAAGTCACAGGCAGCTTGCAAATAGGCCAGCAAGCAGGTGAATGGCTGCTGTTGGGGGCAGAACACGAGGGTTCATGTGAGGAGTAGTGTCGAGGTGCAAGGGAGGCGTAGCAAGGGTCAGGGAAGGTGTGCAAGGCGTGCAAGGGTGCATGGGAGTATTCAAAGGAGGCAAGGCTTGGGGCGGGTATATGGGGATGTGTGAGTGGCCAGTATGAGAATAGTGGGGCTGGGGCAGAGTTTGTGATGGGGAGACATACCAGAGATTTGAAGCTTTCTCTGCCAGATTACCCACTGACTATCTTGGGAATCAGTCAGAAAAAGTCACAATGGTGATCACATGATTGCAGAGTGCTACAATTGATCATAAGCACACATGCTAAGCACCCAGATTGTAATCATGTGACCACAGTGGTGCTGAGCAGTCAGAACTCTGAGAACCGATTGGTAAACACCATTCAGCACCATTCTATCTTTGAAGGGTTGCTGAACCAATGGTCATAAGTCATGGACTGCCTCTAAAGCAGGGGTCCCCAACACCTGGGCTATAGCCCAGTATCAAGCCAGAGCCTGTTTGGAACCAGGCTGCAAAAGTAGTGAGTGAGCACATGTGCGCACCCACACACCACTTGCATGGAACTATCCCATCTTCTCCCCCCTCCCAGCAGTCTGGCAAAGCCAGAAAGGTTGGGAACAGCTGCTCTAAAGTTTTCTCTCAGATTGTTAATAATAGTCTAGACTAACCTTACAGAGCAATTTTTCATATCCTGTATTTGGTCAAGCTAGTTCAGCTTTAAACCCTTCAATAATGTATTAAGAGATTTGTTTTAATCCTTACTCAAAAATTATTCTCTTTCACTGCCCTGTCATTGTAAATTTCACACAAGGAGCCCCCTGTAACAACATAGCAAATGTATCTTGCCCAGTACTCTAGTATGTAAATATTTTCTCCAAATTTCAGTTATTTTCTTCTTATTGCACAGATAGTTGATTTTGAGATTCTAATGTAGAATTGTAACAAAACCTTTCTAATGTAATATAGTCCAGAGAAACAACTTACTTGTTTTGGGTTTTTTTGTTCTTGTTTTTTTCTTTTGGAAGCCAATTTGATCTGGTGGTTAAGGCTCCAGTTTAGAAATAGCAATAGCAATAGCACTTAGACANATGTGATGTGCCAAATTGCAGTCAGCTGGCTGCAGTACCACTAACCACTGCACCATCAAGGCTCTTAAAGCCCGAGACCGTGAGTTTCTTCAGTCATAAAAGTAAGCTGGGTGACTTTGGGCTAGTCACACTTTTTCCCCCTAACCCACCTCACAGGGTTGTTGTTGTGGGGGAAATAGGATGAGGAAGTCTTGTTGGATATGTTCGCCACCTTGGGTTGTTTATATCAATAATATAGAAAGGATAAACAATTAACTTAAATTCTCAAAGTGAGTTTTCTATCTCACTTTATGTGAGATTGTTGTGTTGCTATTTTATACCATTTATTCAAAAATGTTGGGGGAGGGAATCTTGTTGGATTGTTTTGTATGTATGCATGCATGCATGCATGTATGTATGTATGTATGTGACATTAAAATTTGCCAAAATAATTTTTGTAAATGTTTTATTTGTGTTTTATTTCAGTGGGTTAGCGCCTAAGCATAGAAAACTCAATTATATAGATTACAGACAAATAATTATAATGTTGGATAAATAATATTGAAACATTTTTGAATAGACTTTACAAACCATAATTTTGGAGAGTAGATGTCATCGTTTGATCTTACTGATTGAAAACTATTGTTATGGCAAAACCAGCCATTAAATATCAAGAATGAAGCTCGCAGAGCAAGGGGCCCAAGGTTTCCTTATTTTTAGTTTTTGTTTTGTTTGAACTAATGACCGAATTTTTGCATAGCACTTCATAATTTGTGGGTAAAGAAGACTGTTTTCTTAAGCATTCCTTTTGGTCTCAGTTAACACACATTACTCACCTATAATAGTTAATTTGCTAACAATAAAAGGATCAGAGGAATTAATATCTTCTACCAAATATACCCCTCCCAAGCTTTGAGACAAAGCTTTTAAAATTTATTTTTTCTGAATGTGAATATGGAGAAGAATCTTTGAAGTGCAATACTTTTCAGTGTGTAAATGCAATACATTTCAGAGAAATGTTCATTAGCAGTTTGTGTAGAAATAAAGTTCTTTAAAATCTACAGTAATCCTCTATATACAGTAGATATTCTGTTACATCTGAACAGGTAGATTATGAATACTTATCTTTGGGAACTCAGGACAGACAATATTCCATAGTATCTGTGCTTGATACTATGATACTATTTGATTTGTATCTGGATTGGATTGGATAGTATTTGATTTTTTTTCTTTCCTAAAACTTGCCTATAAAAACAGTAGCATCCACTTTAGAGCACTGAAAATAGAGTTACATACATCTTATATTACTATTTAAAAAATCTTCACATCAAAAGATGTCTTAACATTCATTCGTGGTAACTTCAGCAGAATGAAAGTCTCCCACCTTTGCTTCATTAATATAAAATATTAAACTAAAAAATTCATACCTTTATCTATATTTCCCTTAATTGGTCAGCTGCTGTTTTGAAAACAATCTCCCAGGTGTTAAATGTCCCTCAGAGATTCCAAATCAGATGTTTGCATCTCTTCCATATGAAGTACATATCTGTTCATTTTCATACCGTTATCTGTGTTTGTCAGATAAGATGAATTATTTCCAGCTAAATTTTATTTACTTCAAATCACACAAGTGATTAAGTCATTTATGTTTTGCATAGCTGAAATTCGTGATATCCTATAGGTAAGTTTCCCATTCCTACAGGAATTCTTTCATTTCTTTGCTTCTGGGCTCTTGCATTCAATCCTCTCTCAGGTATCTCCTTATGAAAGTGAAGCTGCTGCAGATAATCCATCCCTAGACCTCTACCCATTAACTCAGTCCCTTGGAACATGAACCTGGGTTTGCCATAAACAGCACAGAGACACAACAAGGGAGGGAGTGCAAGCATCCCTCTGAACCTGAGATACACAAGGGAAGAGGGGGTCACAAACACCCACTTTCACTTAACCCACTTGGCTTTAAGGAGATAGTGAAAGAATATTTATAACTGGGTTGGAATCTCACCCCAGCTCTCCACTCAATCCCAGATGAGTCTCTAATTGAAGGGGTAAATTCCCCATGACCCAATTTACATGATCTGCTTGAACCAGGTTTATTTAAACAACAGTGAGACAGAATGCAAGGTTTTGTTCACCTAAGAAGGATACAAAAAAAAACCCTTTATGTAATAGTATATAAAATGCTGACCAGTAATGTCGTCATATGTTAATCATTCTATTTTGATAATGATATGGATTAGATTTTGTGCTTACAGTGAGAATACGTAATTTATAAAGTATATGTCTGCAGAAATCAGCTTTTGTGGTTAGTTACTTCCTTGTTTCCATCTAAAATTTTAAGATAACTCATGAGCCAACATCTGCAAATGCTTAAGCAAAGTATTAAGGAGGCTCCAAAGGTGTTTTTCCAGAAGGGTAACTGGACTTTGTTTTTTTCCTTGAAAATGTGTCACTTGTCATCTGCGAAGCTTCTTCAGTTCAGAAGAAGCTTCTTGGAAGAGAAGTGAAACATTTTCAAGGAAAAAAATAAGAAAGTCCAGTTGCCTTTTTGGAAAAGTACCTTTGGGACAAGCATGACCTGGATGATTGATCCATAGATATTAAGGAGGCTTACTTGAATTCATGGTCCTTGATAATTTGGAAGTCTTGAGTCAGTTATTTGTTTTACTCCAAAAGTTGTGCATTTAAACAAGGTATGGAAACTATGCAGAGCATGACTTCTGGAATTCTTGCCAACCCCCTTAATATCAGCCATGTTCCATGTCATGTGACTAGTAGTAGAGCCATAAAAATGGAGTAGGAGTTAGCATTTAGAGCAACTACCTACCTGACTCTCCTACATGGAAGCATTGGGAAAAATTTTCTGGATTTTTTTTCCTGCATTTTATTCTGATGAGCTGAACCATTTCTGAACATTTTTTCTTTCTTTTTCTGGCTTTTGGTCACCTTCCATTGCAGTTTTAGAGAATTATCCTGCTGATAGACAGACGACTTGAGCCCCTTGTGTAATTTCTTCCCAAGATCTCATTGGCATAGAAAGAATAAGAGATAGAGCAGCTTTTGGAGTCTTTTAAAACAATAAAAATATCTTGAAACATAAATGTGGTTAGATAGCAAGGCACTAATTCAATATTGTTTCTCATTTTGGGATTAAATCAGCCAGAGAAAATGTTGATTAATTTATTGGTTTTGAAAACAGACAACTTCAAACTGCTATGAAAGGATTGGAATGGAATGGAATGGAATTTGAAGCAATGTGAAAAATCCCCAAGAAATATCTGTTATTAGTCAGGCATATCCTTTCATTCTCCTCTGTTGTTTCTGAACAGACTTCCCTCACACTTTCAATTTTTAAAGAAATCTTTCTTTCCCCTCCCCTTTCACATAAACCTACTCGGCTCAGTTTTGAGGCGCAGGTGGGAGCCGTGGCCAGGGGG
>AZIM01006127.1:21874-32074 GCA_000516915.1 Ophiophagus hannah | reverse complement strand
CAATAAATGAAATGAAATGAAATGAATTGAGTAATTTGGCATACTGTTGCTGATAGAAGTATTAAACTAAAGCAATTCTATTATATGCCTTTCTTCGTTTCCATTATTTCATCCCATGAGTTTAATACTTTTTTTTTTCAAAAGTTGCCTCCTGGGAGAATAAATTCAATAGGTATGTATAGCAGAACACTGGATGCTACGTATGGGATTTGTGGCCATATTTCTTAAAAGTGGCAAACATAGAGGGATCTCTCCTAATCTTAGTCCCACAGTGAGCTAAAAGGTAATGGTCAAAAATATTGAACTTGGGGGTCTTCCAGGCCCAAGTAAAAAGTGTCACCCACCCCATCCCCACCCCATTTTAACTGCAATCAATACTCAGCTCAGGAAAGAAGCCTGAACCCATTTGTTTGACTGTAGTTTGCAAAAAAAAAATTAAATCCTTACTGAAATCAACGACTTGAAGGAACAGAAAAAAGCCCTGAGTCATATCTCATTCCACTTCAGAGACGGATCAAAAATTCCTAATTAGTTACGGTTAGATCTATATCCTGCTTTTCCTTCAGAAATGGAAAGCCATGTACATTTCCCTTTATCCTGTATAGCAATTTGGGCTGAGACAGTGACTTAACCTAATCATCTTGTGAACTTTCTAGATTGACTTTGACCTGAAGCTCCTTAATCGTTAGTCCAATACTGAACTATCACATCTGTTAGGAAACCCAGGAGGTACTAGCTAGGCAAATAATTGCACTCCTTCATACTGGAGAATGAAGAAATCAGTAAGCAAAGAGAGACATTAGGAGTCCTGGTTTGGATAAACAATGAGATAGATGAAGTAATTCATTTGTTTCTTCCCAAACACCAGATACAGTTTAAGGAGACAGGATTATTTGTGCATCCCACCTTGAAATACTGATGAGTGAAAATCTGGTGTTACCTTCAGAGGCTCATCCATTCAATGCTTTGCAAGATCCAGTCTTCTTGCAATGCAATACAGGCAATTCAGAAAAGTAGCTATAGGATTAAGCTGTTCATTATTTCAGGATAATTTATCAAGGCAGAAGGGGTGAAAATTTACTGCCAAAATTTGAAATTGCCCCAATCAGGCAAGAGGAGAGATGGCAGGAAAGGGAAGAGATGGGAGACCTTGACAGCAGAAAGGCATAGAGATGTGGGGCTCTGAATCCATTATAACTTCCTTACAAAATTATTTCCCCATTGCCTGATTCTTCTAGGTTAAGTAACTCCAATGATCAGAGCTCAAAGACGTATACACTTTTTTACTTCCACAAAGTATTTTTAGATTGTAATGTTTAATATATTTTAAAATAGTAATGCAACATCTAACAACTAGTCCGTGCAGGAAGGAACTCAATCACAATTGTGTATCCAACTTTCCTGTCTCTGTAGCATCATCCTACAAGCTGGTATGTATGTATCATGGTTCCTGATATATTTTAACCATAGCTATGGACCTGGCAAGTTAGCAGTAATTAGATTTTAGTATAAATGAAAGATAAAAATCCAAGAATATCTCTACATAACAATTTGTGCCAATTTCTTTCTAAAATGAAAAGGTTTTGAAACAGTAAAACCAGCAGTAAAGTAAAATATAAACTTTTATTTAGAATTAAAGCGAATACTTCAGTATCACAAACACACAATATTAAACTTCCAAGAAATATACTGCTAATTTGGAGTGAGCATTTATTTTTGCACAATTACAACATGCGGACAAGTCCAGGGGAAAAAAAGAGAAAAGATGACAAAAGTTGGAAATTTTCAACATCTTTCCCACCACCAGAGCAGCTGTCACAATAATTCGTACAAAGAGCAAGTCATTTTATGTGTGTGCATGTATGCTGATGCATAAGATGTTGACAAAATTCCTACAGATTCATCTTTGACAAGGAACAAGCTCTAAAAGGCAAACACTGCAATCTAGTCTTCTTCAGAAGAATCTCGTTCAAAGGTGTACACCATAAAGCAAGCGTCAGGTCTCTTGGGGACAAGGGGATGACCTGGTCTCACAATCTCAAAGCCCAAGAAGCTGAAGGTACGGAGCAGCGAAGCTACGAGGAAAACCAAGAGATTTAGTACCAATTCCTTGAGATACAGGACATAAGGCTAACACGCAAGCAAACTCACCACCCATTCCACAACCCCCTTACAAGCGCAGTCTCTGCTCACCCTGGCATCATCCCAGCTTCCTTACCTCTGTCATCTCTGTTCTTGTGGAAACAAATGAACACATGCTCTACTTGAAGCTGCTCTTCCGCAAACTCAAGAAGAACTGCAAAACTAAAGACAGGAAGAGAGTGAGACACTTTCCCACCCCCTCAGAGGTATTTCAAAACTATTTTATCTAGCGGAAGATCTGTGATAGGGGAAAGGTTAAAAGATAACGTTGTAAATTAGGAAATCTACTATCCACCTACCATATACTCACAGATAAGCCAAGAATTTTAAGCTCCAAAATGCAGCTGAAAAAAATTGACTCATTTGTGAACCAGAGCTCAGATCATGGCCTTAATGTTGGCTAGTTGTATAAATGACAATGGTTATTCGTTAGTTTTAACAGTAGTTAAAATGTGAGGGTAAGTTTGTGTGTGTGTGCGCGTTTGTGTGTGTGTGCGCACACGCGTGGTGATGCATTTTTCATTGTATTTTGCTCGAATTTTTGAGGGCTGTCTTATCTGCTGTTATGTAAGTTTATGTGCTTTTTGCTCTATAATCTAGTGGCCATTTTAAGCTTCATGCTCTTTTAGCTTTACACATGATTACAAACCAAAAAGCACCTGCTCAAACACCAACAGCAAAACACATTTTCAATGTAGTTGGCGAAAAATAGTTTTGAGAATTTAAATGCATCATTCTCTCATGCTCCTGAACACCACAGGGCACTGATAATTTTTTTCTCTAATTACTCAATACTGTTTCAGCTAAATAGAAAAAATAGTATCACCCGACAGCACTAATTAACTTTCAAATCTATCAAGATCTAGAGTCTGACCTCCTTCACAAATGTCATTTAGTCATGAAATGTAATCATGGAAAAGTATGAACTAAATATAGGTAAACAGACAGCAAGTGACATGGGCAAGAACATAGCTGCAAGCATAATACTGAGAACATAGCATTTTGCAGCTGTGGACCAACAACTATCTTACTTGAGACTATGAAATTTGCTGTTGACCTGACAGAACTATTTCATAATTTTGAAATTTCAAAATCAGCTATTTTGCTCTACCTGTCTTTGCTCCCCTCCGGCAAAGAACCATTGGGAAGTTCGATATACAAATTGCTGTTATTCAGCACAGTTCTCCAACTGATGTGTTTGGCATCCGTCAGCCTGGATTGGATATTCAGGATTCTTGTCCTGTTACTTGATGTTATTTCCTCTGTTACATTCAGCCGATTATCCTAGAAAAGCAAGGCAGAATTTAGATTATTTGTTGATCCTCTGAACCATAAGCATATTGATCAAACAATATGCAAATTTTCCAATTGCACAAGATTTATTCCTGTGCTGGCTTACTTGCCAGGCCCAATATTCAGATAGGTACAAATCAGTGTAATTGCTCTTAATAGCTAATCCAGAAACCCCCCTCTTCCAATTCCTTTATACTTCTAAAGCCCTCCACAATTTAAACTATATCAATCGCAATTCATAAAAATGATGTGTACTTACAGAATAAAATAAGTTAGCTGAAAGATTGTGATCCCTCCGACTATTCCCTCGCCCACCTGGGATCTTCAGGGGTGGGTGAGGGACATCAGGAGCACCACCGAGGCCCTGGACCCAGGTTACTACAGCAACTTAAGGACACCCTGGAACTGAGAGAAAGCCAGAAACATTACTGAGGTCAATATTCAAGGGCAGACTAAAAATTTTAAAATAATCAAATATGGTAAAAAAAATAACCCATTACACCCAGCCAGCAAGAAGTTACAAACCAGCACACTTAGAAAGCCTAAGATTGAAGATGTCTGGATGATCCCATCAGCAAATGGGGAGATGAAATTATCTCACTATCATTCCTCCTTTATGTTTCTAGTAGTTACATGGACGTCTAACTTCCAGGAATTGCACAGCTGCCCCCAGAATCACACCTGGATATATAACAAGTGGGGCAGACTTCAGTGCAAAGTTTCTTCTTATTTATGGTAGATCTGATAAGCAAACACAGAACCTTTATGTGTTGCAATGCAACCTTTGCATAACTGTTGTATTCAGAGTGGTTTAAAAAAAAAGAACTGTAAACCTACATTTAGATTACAGTAAAAGCCTTTGAAAATGATGTAGAAAATACAACTGATAGCAATATAGCAACCGGGATGGCTAGCAAGCAGCAACAGTATTGCAATGCAACATTCATTCTCCAGTTGACTGCTGACAAGTCTAAAGCACCAATTCAAAATGCTGGGTTTGAGCTGTAACGCTCCATGTGGTTTGGCCCCAAGATACTTCAGACACTTAATGTAAGTGGAATCTATCTAACCTAAATGCACATTTAGAGGGAACTGTTTAGGGTTCCATTTTGCAACAAGTGGGCATGAACCCAAAGATAGCTCCTGTTATGGCTGCCCCATTATGGAATGTATCAGTGCTTATAGATGCTTCACATGGGGTAAAGACAGTATTATTTAATGAAGCTTTTTGGAAAATGGTTGGTGGTGCCCTGATTTCTCAGTGACCAGGTGGCTGTGTTTTGGTTTTTAATGTTATGTAGTTTTTATTGCTGGATTGGTTTTCTATTTTATTATTTTAAATAACCAAAAATGATCTGAGCTGACCAATATACAAGTTGTTAGTAAATACATTTTGCATTAAAATCAGATCACAATCCAACTATGCCAAATTAAAAAAGAAAACCTTCCTGCAAACATACAATTCCAGACTTACAGTCCCATCTGAATGGTTCCACTAGCCGTAACAGCCTCTCCAGTTGTTTCAGTCTAGTAGTTTTTGCCTGCTGTCCTTAGGTTGTAGGTTAAGCGCTGCCACTTAGAAGCAAAACATTCTTCGGAATGTATAGAGAAGCTCCAAAATTAGAAAAATCAGATGCTTCCTTTAGGACTCTAACTGCTACCATAGTACACAAATCTTCCATTCTTTGTTAGATAGGTTGGCAACCTATGAGATGCCCCTTTCATTTTCAATTAAATGGATCTATAAAGGTATTTTTAAAATGTGTGGGTCTGCTGCAATTATATTCTGTAAGAATTTTGTACAGTAGTTCAATTATGCAACTTAAAAATTTTGTCAGATTGAAATGAATCCCGTACAGTACAGCATTTGTTTGCAGAGAGGTGCTTCTGTGTCACCAGCACCCAACTTAACGGGAAGCAATTATTTTGCCTTTAACACCAACCACAGCGACTGCTGTTCCTGCTAGCCCCTCCCTCTGCACCATCCTTCATTCTGCAAGCTCACTGGGGTTGCGTCACCACAGCAGATGCAGCAGATCAAGGTCCCCCTCAGGGAAATTCTCATAACCATCCTGCCAGCAGCCATTTGCAAAACAGAAGGGGAAAAAATCCACCATTTTGAACACCCTTTAAAAATCCTGAAATCTTTTAGCACTAAGGCATCAAATTAGCATTCCTAAAATAAACACTTTAACAGACTGATTTTTCTGCGATATATGGCAGGCTTTTTTTTCAAAAAGGAAAAAAAATGCAAAACAAATGATACTGTTGGTTCTTCAAACGGGTTCGCTTTCCATTCAAGAACCCCTTTCTTGCACCTTGCACACAACTGAGCTTTGTGCTATGTCCGAGATTTTTTGATTAATGTACAGTGTGCCATGGGGAAGCAAATTTCACTCTGCACTGGCTGAGTAAATTCTAAAACACAGTTTTAGGGTTCACTCATAATAATTTAAGGTTTCCTAATTTGTATGTATGACTGCTTTTAAATTTTAAATTGTGGTTTTATTTTGAAGGGTAATGCACATACTTTAGCAATTAATAAATCAATAAATCCCAGAAGAATAGCTTCAGAAAAATTAGGCATTAAGCTTAACACTGCTACTCTTGCAATATGAAACATCGTTTTACTCCATCATATGGGTAGCTTCAATTACCTGATGGCTATAGTAGTCCTTAAAAAACACTGAACTAGCTGGACCTTGCTCTATTCAATGTCAATTAAATTAGGGCTTAATTTTTCAAAAACCCTGAATTCACTCTTTTGTTTCTAAAATGTTAACCTACGTGGGTGAACCAAAAAATTCTGGTAAGGGAGCTGTGTTATACAAGATAGATTCAGCCCAACCCTACTTTCTAATCATCTTCCATACTTAAAAGCTGTATTGTGTCCTAAGGACATTTCAATAGTTCTGAATCAAAGTTTTTCATGGGATACATTATGCTTTCATTAGGTATTTCATCTGATATTAACATTATTCTCCACAAAAACTAAGCTGAACAGAGTAACTAAGGTATAAAGTATTCCAATCCCATTCTCCATTATGTGGGAAATGTTTATGGGTAAAACAGCCTATTTTGCATACTTTTAAAAATGGTTCTTTCTTGCTTTGTTTAAATCTAACCAAAACTGGAATGTAGAGAAATGGCAGGCAATTTTTGCTGAAGCACATAAGCCACATATTTTTTTTAAAAAACAAACTTGCTAAACATATCCCTAAGATTTCATACATTGAAATCTCAGGATATGGCCATTCCTTTCAGTCTGCCTGTCTAAGGTTCTGTTGGCATCATTATTTTTAGGTGCAGTAGCATTAATCAATGCTGCCAATGCCTGTTCTGGAGAATAAGGGCCCAGCTAGTTCTTGTGAGAAACCTCAGCATCATTCATTTACTGAAAATCCAACAGGCAGAAACTATACTAAATGACATTTCATCAGATTTAAAAAGGGGAGTCAGACCTGGCTATTGGGGATGCTAATTCAATTATTTACTTTTATTATGGCACATAATTCAACTATCTGCTAAAGACAATTCACATTAAAGAGTGGTCCCAAGTTAGGTCAGGAAAAGATATCTTACATAGAATCCCAAAGGAAGAAAACAACTTTCATTCACAAGGTTTCCCTTATTCCATCATATACAACTGAGAATGATAACCGTAGAACAGAGAAAGAAAATTCTTAGATGAACTACATCAAGTTGAAATGGGCTCTATTTTAATGCAACAATTTTTCAACCATAGGATGCTCTGGATGTTGGCCTATATATCCTATTATTCACAATTATTGATCATAATGGCTGAGGATCATATATAATTCATTATCTGGGGGTCAAGATGGGGAACTCTATGAATATTATATCAAGAAGCCAGCCTCTTTTTATACCTTATGCAAAACCTCCTTGGCTCATGACAAAGGAATTTCCTTATTACAATGAAGATCTTCTCATATCAGGAAAAAAAAGTGTGTGTGCAAGCAAAAATCTAAGTTTATCTCAACCAACAATTATAGTCTCTCAGAGCTGGTTTGGTTCAGCTGAGGAAACACTGCAAGCGACCTTTGTCTTGGTCAGGCGATCCCCATTTCCAAATCACTGTGTTTTCCCTGAAGCAGCTTTTTTCCTGACCGCATAGCACTAATGAAATACTGTGATCTTGCTCGTACCAAGCCATAATATGCAGTTTGGTTTGACACAGTAGTGTACTGAATGAAGCCCTCTAGTTGTGGCTAAAGATTGCTTAGCATATATGAATCCAAATTCAGAAAACATAGAAAAAATATCAGCTAGAGCTGGGGGAATTAGTTCATAGTAACTTTAAGGCTGATCAATTACTGAAGAAAATTCTGTGCCATAAAGCCATTCACAAATTTTTTTTTTCCATAGGGGAATGATGTAAACTAAGTGAAGCCATATCGTATATACACGGATGGCTGGGAATTACTTTATTTGACTCTTTCTGAAGAGTGTAAGATTTTAAAAAATTGTATAGCATATTACAGCAAAGTTTTGCCATTCTCTTCTTCAAAATAGTGAGGAACCAGAACATTTTTCCCTGTAACCATTATTATGACTTTTAGGAGCCACTGTCTGTTTCTAACTGCAAAGCTGATCACCCTAATCCCACCCATTTTGCAAGCAAAGTCTGCTGAGGATAAAATAAAATTTAAATAAACTGCTTGCCTATAACATTTCACGATACTTCTAGCTATAAATTCAAATAGCTTCTCTTATGCAGATACTCTCTCTCTAGATGAGTTTATCTACAATTCTTATTACCAAGTTAGCATGGTCATATTTGGAAAGCATACAACAACACATATACACTTCTCCCTCCCTTATAACAGCATAAATTTGCTATGTGAAAATCTGAATGTAAGAAAAGCCTGCAATCAAGTGTTTTCTGTCTTACAATAGATCAACTATATCCCGCTATTACTTCTCAGCAGTTCTATCAGTGCCCACAATTCACCTAATGGGGGGGGGAGGGCATTATCACATTAGAGGGGAGCAATTTGAATGTATGCATAGAAGATCCCTCTTTTGGGAAGGGAAGGGAAGGTACAGCTTTTCATATAGAAATAAAACAAGGTAAGTCCCTTTCTAATAAAACTTTTGTTTTTTGAAAGGCAAGATCTGAAGTAGGAAACACCCACATGAAAATGAGCTGTATATCTGTATGTATACTTAGGGAGTACCTTCATGTCATCTTGTTGCTGCATATAAGTATTAAATCATACTAGCTGGGAGAAAGGAAAGATCCCCCCCCCCATGAAGATAGGACTTATTACAATAGGGAAGGTGGCTGATTACACATACAGCAAAACGCTTCCCCCCCCCCATTCAGGCTTGAAAAGATACCATTTCCTACTACTTGATTGTTAGACCTTATATTACCATATATGTTAATGCTCAGGACCCAACAGACTGTGGAACTGAGAAAAGGGTAACTACTTGTTTATAATACACAGACTTTCACATGACATCACCTCAAATAGGACCTGTTTTCCTAAGATGGATATTATATGAATAGGTTACAGAGGATCTTTCCCAGGAACTGTTAAAGAAGGGACAAGCTTTTTTTATTGTTAAGGGAGTAAACATACATCAACTGATTTTATCTATAAAGGCCTGCTGTCTTTCCAATTCTCTCTCCTGAAATATATAACTAAAATTTCTCTACTTTATGCAACTGGAGGGAAAGGAAGCCAGACCCCCCCCCCCAAAAAAAAAGTTTTATGGCTTCAATACAATTTTGCTTCATCCTCCCTGTATTGATGGAATTACACATACTTTTTAATGGAGTAAAATGAATAATTCTTTCTCTTCATTAAGAGACTAATCCGGATTTTTCATTTTCTCCTCTCCTCTAAACCCAAGTAGTAATTAGGCAGCGAGCCAGTTTGATCTACCAACTATACCCGGTATGGCAGCAACCAGCTACAAACGGAGAGACTGAGTTTTAGTCCCATCTTAAGTACAAAGCCAGCGAGGTGCTCTTGGGTCACTCTCTCACAGCCTTAGGAAGGAAGCAATAAGCAAACCACTTCTGGAAGAAGAAAAAACTTTGCCAAGAAAACTGCAGGGACTTAGTCCAGGCAGTTACCAGCAGGGGACTCGACTGGGAGGTGCGTACATCCAGTAATAAGGCCTCTACCACGTTAGGCCCTATCTAGGGGCCAAGAGGGAAAGTGAAAGACCTTCCGTTGATTTGTTTAAAAAAAAAACGATTCCTTCTTTTACTACCGCTTTGTTCTGTTCGGAAAGTAGCTAAGAAAAGCGCACAGCTAATCAGGAAGTATGGAGCTCCTATACAGAGAACCTTTAAGCAGCGCATTCTCAGTTCTCTTTTTTCCTTCCTTCTTGTTTTTTTAATGCCAGAGTTTCGGCTGCAAAGAGGGAAGGGGATTTCGGGCCCGTCCTGTTCCCACGAGCCGTTTTTGGAAGCTCTGCAAAACGAGGAGGGGTCGGGGCCATGAAGGTTTAGGGAAGACGGGCAACTGGGTGCCAATCCCAATAGCCGCCGCTGGAAAGGCTACTAAGGGGAAACCTAAAAGAAGGATCGCAGGAGACGCGCATCCCTCCTCCACGCGAGGCACCGTTTGGGAAGAAGCGAGTGCCGGGGGTGAAGCTGGCACAATCCGGCCCGAAATGAGAGCCGACCGACCTCGGTTCCCGAAGGCTCGCTCTTCCCCCTCACCCCAGGTTGCTAGGAGAGAGGGGGCGTGGTCCCGCCGGCTCCGCCCCCTCCCCTCGTGCCTGGGC
>AZIM01006126.1:16790-32304 GCA_000516915.1 Ophiophagus hannah | reverse complement strand
ACATCTTTTGAATTGCTCTAGAATTGGTAATCTATATACATCATTGGCACAACAAAGTAAGAGACCAGTATTTTATAGATTAAGACTACAACTAAAGCCAAACTAATTTTTACAGATGAAGAAGGGAGAATATTGATGGTGGAAATAACAGACAATAACTTAAAGATGCTTTTAATAGCAATATATGCACCCAATAACAAACAAGATGAATTTTACAAGAAACTACATAATAAGATACCTGAATTGGAATATGGTAAGATATGCATTCTTGGAGACTTTAAAGCTATTGTGGATACAGAATTGGACTATAAAACACAGAAAGTGAATTTAAAAAAATAGGAAGACATTGCCGAAATCTTTCTTTCAGATGGCAGAGGAATTGAGCATCAAAGACATATGGAGAGAATTGAATAGTAAGAATAGACAATATACACTTTACTTCAATAGACATTTATAATGGTCAAGAATAGATATGATTTGAATGTCAATGGATTTAATTTCAAATATATAAGAAGCTAATATTGGAACAAGTATTTGGGTGGACCATAATCCAATATGGGTCAAATGGAAGGGACAGAGGAAAAGGTCAAGATGGACTTTGAATAATTCAATCCTGAAGAAAAAGGAATTCATTAATAACATGGGGAAAGAATTGACTTTCTTTCTTAAAGAAAATAAAAAGGAGGAAACTTCACTACAAAATGTATGGGATACTATGAAGGCTTATGCCAGAGGTGTGATTATAACTTATACAAGAAGAAGGAATATTAAAAAAGAAAAAACAACAGATCTTAGAAGAAGACTATAAGAAATTGGAAAAAGAACTACAACAAAACCCACAGCATAAAAATGATAAAAATCAAATGGATATAATTAAACATAAAATGAGACTAATGGAAAAAGAAGAACTGGTACAAAAAATTAGGAGAGCTAAACAGAACATTTTTGAAAATGCAAATAAGCCAGGTAGATGGTTAGCATACAAACTGAAAAAAGAAAGGGAATTGAAAAGAATAGCACAATTAACAGACAAAAATGGAACATTATATTATGGAAGTGAGGAAAAGAAAAAAAATAATGCAGAAGTACTATGAGAAGTTATATGAGAAAGAGATAAAGTCCAGCAGTATCTGAGAGAGGCAGAATTACCAAAAATATCTGATGAAGCTTAGACAATGCTAGAAGAGAGAATAACAATGATGGAATTGACAGAAGCAATAAATAGACAAAACACTGGGAAAGCCCCTGGTCCGGATGGGTTACCAGCAGAATTCTATAAGACCTTACAGGAATCAATTTGTACTATAATGCTTGAAATAATGAATGAGGTATTGATAAAAAATAAAGTTCCTGATTCATGGACAGAGGCATATATTACACTCATACCAAAGGAAGATACTGATCTACAACAAGTAAAAAATTATAGACCAATATCCCTGCTAAATGCAGACTATAAAATATTTGCCTCAAAAATGGCAGAAAGACTTAAAAGACATTTGAATCACTTTATACACTCAGATCAAAATGGATTCCTACCCAAGAGAGAAATAAAAAGCAATATGAGGATAATATTGAACACACTGGAATATTACGAAGCACATTCAGAGAAACAAATGGCTCTGGTCTTTTTAGATGCACAGAAAGCTTTTGACAATGTTAACTGGCAATTTATGCTGTCGCAATTGGAGGAAGATAGGCTTTGGAGATAGATTTATTCAGGCAATTGAGGCAATATACAACAAACAAACAGCAAGAGTGGAGATTTGACAGACAATATTAATATCCCAAAAGGAACTAGGCAAGAATGTCCGCTGTCGCTATTGTTATTTATATTAACTCTGGAAGTATTGAATAGAAATATTAGGAAAAATGAAGAAATAAAGGGAATGAAAATAAAAAAGCAGGAGGATAAATTACAAGCATTTGCAGATGATCTGGTTTTTATACTGGAAGAACCATTGGAAATAGGCCCTAAGTTAATAGAAAAGATAGAAGAATATGGAGAGGTTGCAGGATTGAAAATAAATAAGGAAAAAACTAAGTTTCTAGTGAAGAATATGAAAGAAAAACAAAAGAAAATATTAATGGACAGATTAAATATCCAGATCACAAAAATGGGAAATACTTAGGGATACAAATGACAGCAAGATGTGAAACTCTTAAAGAGGATAATTATGACAGACTGAAACAACAAATTGCGACAGACTTGGAAAAATGGAAAAATGTATAACTATCCTTAACAGGGAGAATAGCGATGATTAAAATGAACATACTGCCAAAAATACTATACTTATTTCCAGATGATTCCAATAAAACTGAGGAAAAAATATTTTGAGGACTTAAATAAAATGATGCTGAAATTTATTTGGCAAGGAAAAAAGACAAGAATTAAGATAACATTGTTGCAGGACATAAGAACAAGAGGAGGTTTTGGTCTACCCAATTGGGAATTATATTATCAGGCAGTAACATTGATGTGGATGAAAGAATGGATTGTATTGAAAAATGTTAAACTGTTAACATTGGAAGGCCATGATCTGCAATTGGGGTGGCATGCATTCCTATGGTATAGTAAAAGTAAGGCACATGGATATTTCCGGAGACATTTTATCAGGGACACTTTATTAACAGTATGGGAGAAAATAAGGGAGTACCATTATATGAAAATACCAGTTTGGTTATCAACAATAGAGGCATTTGCATATCCAAATGTTTTTTAAATGGAACATATTAATAAGGAAATTTTAAATGAAAAGGGTCAACTCAAAACAAAGCAAGAATTAAATGAACAAGGGATAAATATAGATTGGTATTCATATTTGCAAATATGTTCAAGTTATGAAAAAGATAGTAAGATGGATGGGTTTTATAAAGAATTGATTGAACTATATAAAACCTTAACAGGCACTGAAGAGAGGATGATTAAAAAATTATATGTTTGTTTATTGGGAATGAAATTAGAAGAGCAAGTTAAAGAAGCAATGATTGCATGGAGGGAAAATTTGGATATGGGATAGATTTGGGTAAATGGCAGAAACTATGGACAAGAAATTATAAACTAACAATGTCAGCGGCCTATAAAGAGAATTGTATAAGATGTTTTAAAGGAGGCATTTACCCTCGGCAAGAATAGCGAAGATGTTTAAAGACAAATCAGCGAAATGTTGGAAATGTCATCAGATACCTGGATCATGTTACCATATGTGGTGGACATGCATTGAAGCTAAAAGATACTGGACTAGAATACACATGTGGTTGGAAAAAATGATAAAGCAACATATAGATTTAAAACCAGAGATATTTTTATTGGGAATTAGGCCTGAAGTTTATAATAGAGAGAACATATTTGATTATTAATGTATTAATAGCAGCTAGAATTGTATCTGCACAAAATTGGAAAAATGAGAAAATTCCAACAAAGGAGGAAATGAACAAGAAAATAATGGAATGTGCGGAAATGAGTAGACTAACAATGGCAATTATAGAGAACAGGAGGAAAGAGAGTATTATAAAATTTGGGATTTTTATATGAATGGTTAGATAGAAGAATAAGAAACTGAAATATGTGGTAACAGTAATAATATACTATAATTGATTAGTCTTGAATGAGGAAGAGAATGAATGTAACTTAGTAAGGATGATATATGTTCTTAAAAGATAATGATTATAATGTCAATGATAATATAATAATTGAACAATATGATATAAAATGTTGATTAGAATGGTTTATAAATATAATTAAGTAAGAAATGTACAATAATATTATTATGCACACAAGATATATATACCCAACCAACACACTGTAAAATTGAAAGATGGTTTTATTTGTTGTTTTTGTTGTTAAAATAAAAAAAAGGAAAGAGAAGATTGAGGCGGCAGGGACAACTAAAGAAGTTCAGCAAGCTTCTCTTAGGAAAAAAATGAAAGAACATTTTACATCTAAAGCTGACACCATTTGCAGTGATAACTTAAAACAAGGGGAGCAGGATGCTATAACAAAATCCGTAGATAAGATGTCTGACAAATATTTATGTACTACTTGTAGAGTATTTTTGACAGTTTACAGTCTGGCACAAAGATGTAAACCATTTTCAGACATAGAAGGACAAACTGTAATTGGAGTAGATCTTGGAGTAGGATTGCATTCACGGTCAACTGCAGTGAAAATAGTTGATTTCATTGCAAAAGAAATTAAAACCAAAATGTTTACCAGCATTATTTAACAGAACCTGAAAATATGTTTAATTATTGATGAAGCCTCAACGTTATCAATGCAAACCAGTTGTGATAGTTTTCATAAAGTTGAGGATTCAGATAACCCACGAATGATTTTTGTTGAGCTTGTTGAACTGGAAAAGCAAGATGCAGAGACAATTGCGTTCTTCAGTTTTGGAAAGTTTACATAATGTTGGGTTTACTACAGACTATCTGCAAAAATTAGTAGCATTTTGCTCTTATACTTGCAGTGTTATGCTTGGAAGAAAATCTGGAGTGAGCACTAGAATAGCAAAAGACTTCCCTAACATTATAATATGGCACTGCTTAAACCATCACCTCCAACTTGTTTTAGATAATTCCATAAAGGGCATTAAGCAACTGAATCATTTCAAAATATTTCTTGACAAGATACACAGTATTTTCCATAAATCCTGTAAGAGCCAAAATGAACTATTTGAAATATCCGAACAACTTGGAATTGAAATTGTAAAGATTGGTAGAGTTTTTTGACCAAGATGGGCTGCCTGTAGTTTAAGGTCAACCCTACCTGTGTGGCGTGCTTATCCAGTGCTCATAGTACTCTGTAATATCTAAGATTGTCCTTATGTTGTTCTTGAGATGTCTATGTGGGAGAAAACCATTTTGATCCGTATGAATAAATTTGTTTAATATTTTTTTGAGTCTTTCAGCTATTATGGTTACGAAAATTTTGTAGTCCACATTTAATAGGGATATTGGCCTATAGTTCCCTATATATGTTTGATCATTTTTTTCTTTTGGGGTGATTGTAATCATTGCTTCATTCCACAATTGTGGAATTTTTGCCTCATCCAGGACCTCATTAAATAATTTAAGCAATCTATTACTTAGTAGATCTTGTTGAGTTTTGTATAATCCAGCGGGAAATCCATCTGGTCCTGACCAGTGGT
The DNA here is from genome assembly GCA_000516915.1 of Ophiophagus hannah. Taxonomy (NCBI): domain Eukaryota; kingdom Metazoa; phylum Chordata; class Lepidosauria; order Squamata; family Elapidae; genus Ophiophagus; species Ophiophagus hannah. The sequence goes on along the minus strand of AZIM01006126.1, from coordinate 27,157 downwards.
GGGATTCAATTTTTTTTTATTACCGGTTCTGTGGGCGTGGCTTGGTGGGCGTGGCAGGGAAGGACACTGTAAAATCTCCAGTCAGAAGTGGTATTTGCCGGTTCTCTGAAATACTCAAAATTTCTGCTACTGGTTCTCCAGAACTGGTCAGAACTGCTGAATACCACCTCTGGTCCTGACGTCTTATTGTTTTTTTGTTTGTTTATCGCCCAAATCACTTCTTCAAGATTTATTTTTCCATTCAACATACTTTTTTCTTCTTCCCATATTCTTGGAAGGTCTGCTTTCTTTAGGCAATTTATCCCTTTTTCTTCCATTAAGTATTCTTCTTTTATATAGACCCTCATAGAATTTCTGAGCTTTATTTCTTTTCGCTTCTTCTTGATAGCATATCTCCCCCTGATCGTCTTGTAGCTTAGTGATCCATCTCTTTTCTGCTTGTTTTTTCAATTTACAGGCTAGCCATCTTCCTGGTTTATTGGCATTCTCAAACGTATTTTGTTTTATTCTTTTCAATTTGGGGCTAATTCTTCTTTCTCCAGCAAATTTATTTTATGTTTTGTTAAGTCCATTCGTAATTTTATCTCTTTCTGTTTTGGTTCTTCTTGTAGCTTCATCTCCAAGTTTCTATATTCTGTTTCTAATATTTTTCATTGTTGTTTTTTTTTCCTTGTTTTTATTCACCATGTAGCTTATTGCCACCCCTCTCATAAATGCTTTCACCATATCCCAGGTGTTTTGTAGGGATGTATCTTCTTCTTTATTCTCTTTAAAGAAGAGCTTCATTTCTTTTTTCATTTTAATTTTAAATTCCTCCTCCTTTAGAATTGCTCTTTGCAAAGTCCACCTTGAGGGCTTAGGTTGACCTGTCCAGCTAAACTTAATATAACTATGATCTGCCCACAGACTTGATTCAATTTCTATTTCGATTATTTTTGAAATAAGATTCTTAGGCATCCATGCCATATCTAATCTCGACCAGGACTGATGTCTAGTGGAGTAAAAAGTAAATTGTTTTTTATCTGGGTGGTGTTCTCACCATGCATCATAAATCTTAGCTTCCCTTGTCAAATCATGAAATTTTTTCTGTAATACCCTTTTCTTTCTTATTCTCTTATTATCACCTTTATAATCCACTGTTTTATCTATGATCGCATTAAAATCACCTAGAATGCATATCTCTTCATATTGTATTTCCTTAATTTTGTTATACAATTTTTGAAAAAACTTTTCCTGTGGGCCATTTGGAGCATAAATTTCTACCAAAAGAATCTTTCTGTTTTCTAATTCTATTTCCACCATGAGTATCCTACCATCTTTATCTTCAAAAATTTATTTAGCCAAAATCTTGCCTTTAAATATATAACACCACCCCTCTTTTCTTTTGTTTGTCTAACAACGCAAAAACTTTCCCTAATTTTTTGTTATTTAACAAATATTTTTGCTTTTCTTTTATATGTACTTCCTGTATGGCTATTATATCCACATTCAACTTTTGTAAGTTATGAAATATTTTTTCCTTTTTGCCGGAGAATTTATACCATTGATGTTCATCGATATTATCTCGCATCTCTCTTTTCTTATCTGTTTCTTTGTCTAGTGCTTCTTGTTGCTCTAGTTTCTCTAGGTTCTGTGTCTTGTCTTTCATATACTTCTGCCTTTCTTCTTCCATATCTTCTGTCCTTATTATCTAATGAACTCTCTTCCTTATTTGTTGCTTCTGCTCCTCTTTCCTCTGTCAAACCTTTTCCTTCCCCCACTTCTCCCACTGTTGCCTCTTCTTCATTGACAAATTGTTGGTCGTAAAACTCTTCCGCTTTATCAAGTGTGTCTAATTGGTACCTTTTCTCCTGCCAGTTGACCATAATTCCCTCCAGCATCAACCATCTAAAGCTAACATTATATTTTAAAAGTTTCACTGTCAAAAAATGATAGGGTCTCCTTAGATCCCTTACTCTTCTAGGCACCTGTTTAAGGACAATTGTCTGCTTTCCACTGTATTCTGCTGGGTTATCTCTCATTTTGTGCAGTATTGCGTCACGAGTCAATTTCTTGATCAATCGGACATGAACTTCTCTAGGAAGATTGTGCCTCCTTGCATAATTCATCTGCACTCTATATGTTTCATCCATTTCCATCAGAATTTCTTCTTTTTCAGTCCCTAGTATTTTCGCAATTATATCCACCATCACATCCGGCAGATCTTCCTCTTTTTCCTCCTTCACATTTTGGAATCTCAAGTAGTGGGCTGCCTTTTCTGCTTCCAAGAAAATTACTGTAGATTCCAATTCCTTATTTGCTTGCATCAGCTTATCAATCAGACCTTCAACTTTCCCCCCCTCTTTTTCCATTCTAGTCTCTATTTCCGCTATTCTTTCTTGATTTTTCTGCATCTTTTGTTGGTAACATTCAAATTTTTCATCTATAATTTGAATCTTTTCTTTTAGTTCAGATCTTACTGATCCTATCTCAGTTGTCAGATCTTCATGATTTTTTGATAACATTTCTTGCATGCTCAGCATTAGTCCTTGTAAATCTTTTATCCAATTTGATCTCTCCCTTGGAAGTATTTTGTCAATAGATTTCTGCATGGAGGGGCTTGCCGTTGTTGCCATTGTCAATGTTTGTCTGGGTATTTTTTTTCCAGCTCCTAATTTAGGCAAATTTGTGTGTCATATTAAATAGCTTTACTATAATATTATTTTCCAACCACCTCTTCCAATTCTTCTCTTCCCTTTCAAAAACCTCCACTTCTATAAATTCTAACTTTTAGCACAACACACTACAATAGATGGCTTCTTTTTCTTATGTCAATTCTATATCAGCTATCAGATAAATTATATAAGTGGTAGAACCAGTCTATCCTTAAATATTCAGTAATATGTTAAGCTGTATTAACAATCAATACATAGTTATTAATTTTAATAAATATATTACTTGAAATAGTCCCAATTAGTCAATCCTTAAAGACAATACTTGTATATCTAAATAATCTATAATATAGTATAACAATATGTTAAAGCATAAAATATTAAAGAATTACCTCTATAATTTTATTAATTGGCTTAGCTACTAAATTTATAATATGTAATTTATATTTATATGATTGTATCAGTTAGGTATTTGTATCAGTTAAATGTATAAAACCTTAATATCAAGTATGTATAAATATCTAAATCAAAAAACAAGTATTATGTATAGTCTATAATTACATATAATATTCTATATTATCCTATATATTCAAAGGTTTAGAAGTCAGAAAAACAGAAGCTTTAACATATAAAGAAAAGAAACCAAGTATCCCTTTTTTTTTACTTGTTACTGTTCAATTTCAGCTCAGTGGCCAGCGGGTGTCTCTTACCAAGCACTACAATGTTTCTTTGTTGTCTTCAAAACTGCCATCTCACTGTCCTTGTATCGTCCATTTTAACTGGTTCAAAGTTTCTTTATTCAAAGGTTTCAGATCAATTCAAAAGAAAGAGTAAAGAAAAAGTGAAGAAAATCCTGTTCCATCTCTGCACTTATTTAATCACAGTTATCAGTTCTCTAAGGCTTTTAATTCAAAACCATTTAATTCTAATCCATTCAGTTTTTCTTCTTCCTCCTCATAATCACCACAGGGCTCACACCTAAGCAGCTCCTTAACGCTTTCAAATGTCTCCATTATCCAAACTTAATCCAGGATTCACTTCCTGCATCAATTCCAAACACCAATCCAGTCACCTTTCTTCTCAGCCATATGCACAAGTCTTCTCCCCAGTCTAGCCGCCAGATCTTCTCTCTTTCTTGGCTTCCGTATCTTCTTCCGATCTTTTTGCCCGCCATTAAATTCGCTGCTCCGTTCGCTCTTAGCTAAGGCTAGCTTCAAATGCCAGTTTTTCTCTATTCAGTCCGCTTTTGGTGCCCCTTTCCATTTTACTCACTTTAAAGTTATCAAGTTTGTCAGTTTTGTATGCACCTTCGTTCTGCTATTTCACCGATAGTACGACCAGCTGCCAGTTTCTTTGGATAGCCATTGCTGATCGTCCTTCCTCCATTTGCTCGATCCAGGTTCTCTCTGCTCTCCCACACGAACTGCTACCTGTGTAGGTTCTTCGGCACCCCTACACCTTCGGAAACCCTACGAGCCTCCTTCTGACCCTGAAAGGTCCTGCAAAATGAAGTTAGAAGATCGTGTTTCGCAGAGTCTCCTGCTCGCACGTCTCTCCCCCTGACAGCTGGCTCCGCCCCCCCAATGTCACACTGTATTTGATCAGTTGTGCTGTTAAAAATTGATACTGTCTCCTCTGCTCTCTGACTCTCCTAGGTATCTGTTTTAGGGTTAAGATTTCTCTCCCTTTGTACTTCATGGGTTTGTCTCTTGTTCTTTTGTATATTTCATCCCTCAGTGTCTTCCTGGTAAACCTCACATGCACCCCTTTTGGTAATCTATGCCTTCTTGCATAATTTGTGTGAATTCTGAGGATTTCATCAATATCTATTTGTATGAGATACAGGATTTATTGTGTGAGCCATGCGAGACGGCTTGTAGCCTGGGCGTGGCTTAGCTTAACTGTCCTGCGTATAAAAAGAGTTCATTTGTCTTTTCTTGAGTTCTAGTGCTTGTTCTTGTACTTGCTACTTCTTCTTCTCTCTACCATGTTGCAAGAGCTGCATGGGTATTGTATACATGCATCATGTTTATATTATTGTATATAAAGAAGGTTTTTTATATATAATGAATCCTGCTGAATTATTTGTTTGTGTGCTGGCTGGATTGCTACAAACTCCAACAATTAGATCCTCAACCTTGTTAATAATGTTCTTAAAGAAAAAGTCCCAAATTTGTCTTTTTTCCTGACACTCTTCTTTCAGTTGTGTTGAAAGGTTTACATTTGAGCCATAGTATTGAAAGTTAATATCATGTTCTTCCAAAACTATGATGAACTCCTCTGCATTTTCAGCTTCTTGTGAAGTTGCCTTGGTAGTTTGGTAACATTCTCCAAGTGTTTACATCTCAGAAGTAATTTGAGAGGATTTTTTTTATCATCAGAATACACATGGTCAACAAATTAGCATATTTTATTTAAGTGACCTTTCAAATATATCTCTAATACTTTGCTCCNCATCTTGGCTTCCTCTTTTAATCAGAATCAGAAGATTTTAGCCACCCATAGCTAAGAAGATCAAGCTACCAGTTACTACTAAACTAAAATCACAGCTTTCAATCTTTATCTGTCAGCTTTTTTTTTCTCAGCACATTTCCTTATTTGGCTTGCCTTAGCAGCCTTCTTCCTTGTTCTTTGTGACAAAAAAGAGATCCTTAAAGTGGCGCAAGAGAAAGAGCCTCTTTTAAGTTGACTTAAAAATATTGTTGAAGGTGATTAAGAAGAGAAAGGCATAACTTACTGTCAGTTTGAAAGGTGAATTTCAAAACGGCGGCTTCTTCAACCCCAAACAGATTGCAGCCTCTCCCCTCCCAGCTTTTGGCATGCAGATAGCTTCAGAGTTCAACTCCAGAAGCTGTTTGCCAGCTTACAGCAGTCTTGAAGGGTTCTGAGGAGAAGTTCTTCGACACACCTTGACTGGGTGGGTCATAAAAACTGATGGGATGCCAGTCCCTTCAGTTAGAAGGCAGAAGAGCTCCACCCCATGGAAAAATCATTTGGAGATCTCTCCCCAAGTATGTGTTCAGTTAGCCATGTTCCCAGGAAGTGACATTTGTACATTGCTTGAGGTTTATCATGCACTAGTGATTATCTCTCATATCTGAAACATTTTGTTTGTTTGAAGCCTTGTGAAATACAGAGATTTTAAAACCCCAGAGACATTTTCTCTTTACCATTTGTTGCTTGCATTATTATATTCTTTCTCTTTTGGAGTCAATGAATGTATTTTCATCATTAATGAGATACAATCAGTAAAGAAACTTAGAAGATCCATACTATGTAGAGAATTTCAATACTGTTTCAAATAAACATTATTTATCTGCCATTTTACTAATGTTTGAAGATATCTCTTCTTCTGTCTCTCTTAGGATACTATTGACATTGGAATTCCAATAACTAATCCTACAGATGATGTTCTGGAATTAGATGTAGAATTAATAGATGCTATTATACTTAGTGGTGAAAACAAGTTTGTTCTTGAACCAAAAGCAATGTTATATTATGAAGTAAAATATTCTCCAGCTACCACTGGCCATATGGATGGAAGGTATGTTCTGCTATTGTGGTGTCAGTTTTGAAAGCCATATTAGCACCAGAAGCTTCCACGCTGCCACATTTTTAAGCCTGGGAATTTGGGAAGGGGGATTTTATTTAGTGTATGTAGTTAGACATAATAGCATTTTTCTTTAAAGTCGAGATCATGTTATTTCTGCAGTTGGATGAGGAGTGGTTGAAGGACTGTCTCATGTTGGAATGGATAGTGATTGGGGCGTGTGGTGGAATGATGGGTGCAGGGGGTGGATTTGTAATTTTTAATTATTGGAGGAAAACCCAGAACTTTCAGATTCAGGTTTTCCCAGTTGTACCACCATGGCAGCTCTAATAAAATGGAACTTTGAGAAAATGCCTGTCTAGGAGTTTTGCTGTTGGAATTTGTTTTCCTGAAATGCTGACATGTAGATGATATATCTTATACATTTCTTGTCATTAAATGTTTTCAATTTACTTTTATTTTGTGCTTGATTGTGAACTTTCATATTAATATGATGGAGGAGGAGGAGGTGATCATGATGATAATGATTATGGTATTTATAGCGTTGATGATAATATGAGCACCTAATCTGTGATTAGATGTAAGAAATTAATTAAGGTAAAACAGGATCACTTTGCTGATCCCCTTTATTATCTTCCCTTCCACTTTGTTGTTGACTTTTATATAACAAGATAATTTTACCAACAGATTTATAACTCTTATTTTAGTGTTATATTTACATCAGAGAAATTAGGAGAGTTTTGGTATGCTTTGAAGCTGTTTGGACAGAAGCCTCATCCAATAAGATTGCCTGAAATAGAATGTGAACTTGGAAAGTAAGCAATCCTATATTTCATCTGAATTATGAGTTTAGTTATTGTTCTTTGATATTGAAACAACTAACCGTTAGTTTAAATCTTGGCAGACTTGGTTGGAGACTACAGATAATCCTCAGCTACATTATAATTTTTTACTGCAGACAAAAATGAAGTTTCAGCATAATAGTTCATTTCCTGCTATAAATATTTTCCTGAGACCTATAGACAGAATAACACAGTTGAAAGGGATCTTGGAGGTCTTCTAGTCCAATGACCTGTTCAAGTAGGAGACCCTATACCATACTGAACTGTTCAATTTCTTCTTGAAAATAGGAGACCCTATACCATACTGAACTGTTCAATTTCTTCTTGAAAATGTCAATAATGGCATAACCGACTGGCTGTTCCATTTATTAATTGTTCTCACTGGCAGGAAATTTCTCCTTAAATCTAGGCTGGATCTCTCTTTGATAAGCTTCTATTCATTACTTCTTATCCTGTGCTCAGGTGCTTTAGAGAATAGGTTGACTACCTCTTCTCTGTGAAAACCCCCAAATATTGGGAGACTGCTATCATATCACCCCCAGTCCTTCTCTTTGTTAGATTAGTCATTCCAAAATGGAATTGATAGTTAACATAATTGGAGAAAACCTGGCATTCATTTGACTAGAAAGCATAAACACAACCATCTTATATTTTGTACTCAGACTTACAAGATAATGAAGACATATAGCAGTTTTGCTATAATAAATGCTATTTGGAGAAGTTGCTCTTGACAATTATTTATATTGAAAGGAAATGCAGTTATTATCACTTATGTTTTGATAATTATTAATTTTTGTCTGGTTTTTCTGAAGACAGATTTTTATGGAGTATGCATATTACCTCTTCCTGGGTGCAAAATATTTTTTTCAAAAACTTTTGTAATTGGTGCCTAGCTAGCATGATCTATATAATATCTTAAAATATAACTAATTTGATTCTAAAGCTGATAACTTTGATTTCCAAAAGTTGTTATTATAATGCTTTAGATTATTTTAATACATCATGCTTGCTGTGTTAATTATACTAGAGTGTATTACTGGTTTTTAAATATGGTCATGACTCTACCTTGAAGAATGCTTCTTTTCTTTGATCAGAATTTCTGTCAATTCATGATGACAAAATATGTGAAATCTTTGCCACAGAAATAGGAGACTCAGTATTAGCATTGGTAAAAACATAATGAATAATGCTGAAGATAGTTGCTTGAATAACTTTTCAAAGAAATAAAGTGCTATTTAAAGTAACCAGCAGCAACATCAGAATTAGTCAAGTACTTTGTAAGAATTAAATAACTGGATTTTTTGTGGTGTTTTGTTACAGATGGGTCAGCCAGCATATTCCTCTGGTTAATTCTACATATGAAATTCTGGAATTGGAATATGTGAACAGCAATCCAGGCCATTTTTCAATGGAGATTGACCCCAAAACCCAAGTAGGTTTAACTGATAAACACTGGTATTTATGAAAATCTTGCATATGAAACACTTTCCTTTAAGAATTTAAATATTGCTCACATATTCTGTTTTATTGTTTAGAAGAAAAAATTGTCTGTATGAACTCTGTATTTTGTAGAAAACAAGTGGAATTTCAGGCCAAAATTTGAATGAAGTTAAGACAAAGCCCAAGAATGATGTAAGAGTTAGAAGTAAACGCAAATATCTTAATGGAGGAAAGAAAAACAATGCAATATAATTTAGAAGTCCCTACAATTATTTTGAAAAAAAATCTACTAAATTATGGAAGTTTTAATGTTTAGCATTCCTTTATGTCACAAAGAATATATGAATTGAGTGACTTGGTGACTTCATAAACAGGTTCATTCTGTTGTCTTCCCAACAGTATGGAATGGTTTGCTATTGTCTTCTCTGAGGATGTGTTTTTCAACCTTGTACTCTAGTTCAGTGGTCGCCAACCAGTGGACCGGGGACCACGAGAAAATTTTGGTGGTCCGCAGAGAAATGTCACCTCCAAAGCACCCCCCAAAGCAATTAATCCAGGCTGAGCAGGAACACAAAGCTGCGCCACCCACATGGCCCGCGGGAACACNCCCTGTTGGAGCCTGACTCCGAGGGAGAGGAGGAACAGACAACAGGGAGTGGAAGTGTGGCTCCGGAGGTTGTGGAGAAAACTGGGGAAGGGTATAGGCTGGTTGGGCAGTCAGAGGATGACCGAGACCCATCCCCTCTCCATCCTAGGGCATGCAGGGAGGAGAGGATAAGGGAGAAACATGAATGGTGTGGTCTACAGGGGAGGAAAGGGCCTTGATCCCCTTCATGGGCTGCAGCTGTGAGAACTATTTGAAAGGATGAACTGCGCATGAGCCAGTGCTGGAAATAAAGCGTGAAAATATTTCTAGTCTGTCCATTCTTACCTCAGTTTGGCATCCTTCCCAGTGTGTATTCCGATATCTGTGGACGTCTTCAAGCCCTTATCTTGCCTGGTTCTCTTAATTGCTTCAGTGTGGTTTGTGTTGTTTTTTCTAGTTATAATTTATAGGTATTTTTAGTTTAAACGGCATTTCCTCCTTTTTGCAAGGGGGAGTTTGTGGGGGAGTTTTTTGTCTCCAGTCANTTTTTTGTCTCCAGTCAAGGATATTTGGAGCTTTGAAGCCAAGTTGAAGGAATTAAAGGGACTTCACCTGTTTTTGTGCCTGTGTTGTTTTTGTATCCCACCCTGGGCCATCACAGATAGCAATAGCACTTAGACTTATATATCGCTTTACAGTGCTTTACAGGCCTCTCTAAGCGGTTTAGAGTCAGCATAATGTCCCCAACAATCCGGGTCCTTATTTTACCAACCTCAGAAGGATGGAAGTTGGAGTCAACCTTGAGCCTGGCGAGACTCGAACTACCCAATTGCTGGCAGCCGGCAGTCAGCAGAATAGTTTGCAGTACTGAATTTTAACCACTGTGCCACCACAAATGGAAAATGATCATGTGAAACCCCCCCACCCCAGGACAATGCAACTGTCATAAATGCAAACCAGTTGCCCAATGTCAAAATTTTGATTATGTGACCATGGGAATACTGCAATGGAGGTAAGCATGAAAAACAGTTGTAAGTCCTTTTCTTCAGTGCCATTGTAACTTTGAATGGTCACTAAACGAATTGTTGTAAGTTGAGGATTACCTGTGCCTGGCTGTTTAATACCTTAAGACTGTTTAAAAACACTTTAAAAGGTAGTATATGGGGCTTCCCTGTTTATAATGCTGTTGTTCTTGGATTGCCATCTTGGGACTATCATCACAAAATCTCCAGAACCGTAAAGCTTACAAACTTGAAATTTGGCACGTAGGTTCCTCTTGGCTTCTAGGTGCTCACTAA
>AZIM01006126.1:4373-16598 GCA_000516915.1 Ophiophagus hannah | reverse complement strand
CAGTTGAGCTAAGCCACACCCAAGCTCCTTGCTTTCTCCTTGCTCACACAGTAGATACTGTTTCATGTTTCCATGTTTCAGTTTTCAAACAGCCCTCAACTCTCTCACACACTGACAGGATGCTAGCCAGTTGAATACCAATGGATGCTGGTAGGCAGAGGCATAATTTTTTCCCCTCTTATTTTCCTCCCCAAAAACTAAGCCCAATCACATAGTTTCATAGCGAAGCACAGGTATAGAGCTAGTATGATATATTGAAGAAAGCTAGGAAAATGACAGAAAGTTTTTAAAAGAATACCTTAAAGTGTTTTACAGAGTTGATAAAACTCTTCAACCAGTTGCACCTGTCAGTATAAGAGAACTGCATGGTTCTTGCTAGTTTTTGCAGTGAGTCTTGGCAAAGTCAGCAAATTTGTTGAATCTCTACATTTTTCCAAAGCTGCTGAAGCTACCTAATTTGTTTAAGTTTTAGTACTACAAAATAGTCTGAGTCTTCTTTGAATCAAATCATTCCTTTGAAGCTTGTATTAACTTTTGTAAACAGCTCCAATAAGCCAGTATTATTTTATACTAATTTCCCAGAACTTGTTTCCTTAAAATGAATAGGTTGATCAAAGATATATAACCTCCCTTCTAGTGGGATTTTTACATAGTGGCACAAACACTTGAGAATGGAGAATGGAATAGATTTCTATTTAATATTTTATTATTTAACCCTACTAAACCGAAGAGGAAGTGGAATCAGGAAAAAGAGAGATGTCAAGTTTGAACAGTTTCTGACCCATTTGAACATTTATCTCTATTCAACTGGCCAATGAACTGGGAGGGCAGGGAAGGAAGGAAAGGGTGATAAGGAATACAGATGATCCAAGAATAGACCGTGCGAGCCAAGAACCCATCAAGGTCACTTCTGCAGGTGTCTGACAAAGAAATGAACTGTTCTCAAAACAAAAGATTGGTTCTTAATTGGACAGCGTGATCACTATGGGTGGGAAGAAGGGGAAACTAATGTTTAACTATGTATCATTGCACGGGAAGACCTCAGAGCGGGTTTTATTTCTTCAGTGCTGAAATGATGCATCCAATAAAGTTTTACTTTTGGAATTTTAAAATTCCTGACAGTGCCTACTTTTCTTGGGTTCACTAGTTGAACAGTAAACCAGCTCTCTTTTTAACCCATATCGCAACCTACTTGGCTACCTCCGAGAGTGTTGCAAGAGGAGACAGAGGAAGATGTCTGGTGCAGAAGGAAAAGTGGAGATGGCAGCAAAAACCAGAGTGGCCCTATCCAAGGAGGTGCCAGTGGGAACTCTAGCAGACTGCGAGGCGCAAGTGGTCATGATCTGATCCAAAGAGTGAACCAAGAAAGCAGAGAGGAAAAGTGGGAAAGGCTGCCAAGGAGGAATTCCCCCTATTCCTATCAGGAGTAACTATAACCCATGGATCAAAATGGAAAGCCAGAAGGGCACTGCTAGGAGGGCAGTGGACTGGGAAGAGCTGGCGGACTGGAACTTCCTGACTTCATGCTGGAGTCCTTCAGTGGAACAACTGAGAGCAGTTCATGGGCATGAAAGTATGGGGTGCAACATCAATGCATTCAACCTCCTTGGGACCAGGAGCTGGTGCTGGTCAACCCTGAGCCACTGTGGGGCCTTTGCTTTCCCAAACCCAGCCCACAATGCTGAGGACTGTGACTCAAGGTGCAGGGAGCTCCCAAGAGATGACCATACCTCCCCAGTTGGCCCTGGGACAAGACCAATTGCCCCAGGGTGCAGCGGGAGTTGAGGTACATGCAATCTCATAGGCGGTGGGGTTACCATTGGGTACCTTCTGGTCCAGGACAATCAAGAGTCTCCCTGCCTGAGAAGGGAAACCAGAGAAGCTAGCCTACTTCCTGAACCAGGTGTAGAACCACATGGACTGGTACAAGTCTGTCTACTTAAATGATGTGGTGATGTCATCAAGAGCATGGAGGGTGAGGCAGCAGATTGGGTGGTGCTCCTCCACAATGAAGAGGTGCTGCAGTTCGGGATGTGGATGCCTTCATGGAAGAGCTCTAGATGTCAGCGTTCCAGGAAAACAAACTCCAACTCCAAAACTCGGGCATTTTCTCAAAGTTCCATTATATTAGAGTTGTCATACTGGCACATCTGGGAAAACCCGAATCTGAGAGTTCCGGATTTTCCTCCAATAATTAAAAATCACAAAATCCATCCCCTGCACCTATCACTCCATCACATGGCTCAATCATCATCCTTTCCAACTTGAGACATTCCTTAAACCATTCCTCATCCAGGTGCAGAAATTACATGACGTTGACTATAAAGAAGAATGCTACTATGTCTAACTACAAACACTCTACAAAATCCCCCTTCCCAATTTCCCAGGTTCAGGAATGTGGCAGCATGGAAGCTTCTTGTGCTAATATGACTTCCAAAGCTGACACCAGAATCAATTTGGAGACCCTTCACGTGCACACCAAGCCAAAGCATCATTGCAAGGGACCAGACTTGCGGCCGAGTACATCAATGAATTCCTAGGCTTGATGGGGAAACTGAGAGAGTGGCCAGAGTGATTGCTGATTTACCATTTCCAAGATGTGCTGAATCAGGAGTTGTCCCAGAATTCTCTGCCTCGAGGGGTCCCTGACGAACTCCAAGCATTATGTGAGCATTGGACTTTTTCCCTTCAACCGAAAAGAATGAACTTCTGAAAACTAGGTGTTTCAAATGGAATCCTTTATTGAAGAGGGGTTTTATCTCAACACTAGGCAAAGCAGAATCTAAGATACCCCCAGGCATACAGTCATAGATAAAGGAAGTTAAAACCCCTCCCCTCATTCAGATGTGGATTTAGTCAAACAAAGAACCAACAAGTTAATTCCCCCCTCCCCTTCTCTAGGAACGATAGAACGTCTCAAGGGTCCTCAAAGAAGGTCCCGACCTTAAATTATGGTCCCTTCTCCTGTTATCTCTTCCAGAGGTGACAAGTTTCTGGACATCTGGCTCCACTCCTCTGGATGTATATCATGTGCAATTTATATGGAATCAATATAGGATTTAATATATTCAGGTTACATCAAAAAGGATTACTTGTACCAACTTCTCCCTCCCTTCTTCTTCCATTGAAGAATGGCAGATACACAGATCTGACACATGGTACCAGTTGGACCTGATGAAGTACAAGCGGCATGCAAGTCTAGGGAATTGACCCTGAAAGAGCCAAGAGAGGTGCTCACTGGGATGGAGAACCTCATCATCCCCCTCTTCCTCAACCCCAAAGGAGAGCCTGTAGCATTCAGTGGGTGCCTGCTTCTGATATAGTCAGGAGGGCCATTGGGCTTGTCCAGCACCACAGCCGATGACAGCCCCGAGCCAGCCGAAAGCTGAAAAGCCACCAGAGAAGACAAAGGAAAAGACACAGGTGGTGCATCCATTCATGGAGGTCTCTCCGCCGCCGGCAAAGGGCTCTCCTGGATCCACCAGGGACTTTGTGGTGTCCCTGGGATCGACAGGACATGCCCCTTCCTTTCACCGACCCTATGAGTCGGTTTAGGTCCCGGGGGACCGTCCCACAGTGGGAATTCAGCTGCGATTTCAGGAGACTGAAATCGCACACAGTATTGCTGTGACGCCAGCTCCGCCCCTCTGCCCGGAAATTTACAGTACTTAATACCATGGAGGGGGTATCCAGCATCAGAAGCAGAATGGGTAAAAGCAAAAGATGTAAGAGCAGACAAGTTGAAAAAACATTTTCATTCCAAGTACCCAAGTAAACCTGGAAGAGGGGTGGGGTCCCAACTGTCATTATGTTAACCCATACTTGATATCTCTTCCAGGTTTACATTTTTCCCCAGGGGGCTGGCATGTCAAGTTTGAACCACTTCTGAACCATTTGAACACATCGCTATTCAATTTGCCAATGAACTGGGGGGAGGGAAAGGTGAGAAGGAATGCAGACAATCCAAGAATAGACCGTGTGAGCCAAGAACCCACCAGTCACTTCTGCACGTCATGTNNTGAGAACAGTTCACNAAGACTGATTCTTAATTGGACAGCGTGATCACTATGATTGAGAGGAAGGGGAAACTAATGTTTAACTATGCAGCATTGCGCAGGAAAATCTCAGAGCTGATTTTATTTCTTCAGTGCTGAAATGATGTATCCAATAAAGTTTTAGGAATTTTAAAGTTCCTGAGAGTGCCTACTTTTTTTGGGTTCACTAGTTGGACAGTTGACAAAGGAAAATGAATCACTTTTTCTTTGGAAAGGTCAATCTTGTTACTAAAATTGCAGTATCCAATAAACGAACAAGAAGAGACAAGGACAGCTTACTTACTGTGATAGTAAGATCTTTTTCCTTAGTAGAACTACTTCCCAGATTGTTTCTAGAACATGAAATTATCACTTTTATTGCAGAAGAGAACTGTTGTCTGCAATTTTTATGTGTTTGTTTGATAGTAATATTAATAAAGTGCAAGCATTTAGCTCAGACCTGGGCATTTTACGACTTGTGGACCGCATCCAGCCTTTTGGCTGTCCCTGTCTGGTGGTGGCAACGGTGGCAGGGGATGGGACAAAGGCAGAGTGGCATCGGGGAGGTGGCAGTGGCAGCCCTGGTTTCTTATGTGGCTCCTTGAGAAAATTTATTGCCCAGCCCTGATTTAGCCAAACAGGGGATACAGTTTAGAGGGATGGATTAAATCAGGCAACAATAAACTAACATCAAGCTTGGAACTGGATTGAAAATTATTTTATTTCTGTCTGACCTTCCTTAAATGCCTTAAGTTTTATCACATCTTATAATGATTATGTGGCCATTGCATGCAGTAATGAATCAATCACTTTTAATTTAGACTAAATAAGTCCCAGCAAGATGGTTTCTTTACTCGTATGTGTTGGAAGAGCATAGGGACACTTCAGTTAAAAATAACTTGGATAATGCTCGTTAAAACTGCATTTTGACTCTATAAGATATGTAAGACTTAAAAGTATCTCTGATGTGCAAAAAAAAAAAGGAAAAAGAAATTTGGTAGCAGTATATGACTTGAAAAACTGAAGCTCTCTTTCCCCCCATATTTTAAAAGCAACCCCAGTTCCATTTTTGTGGTTAGCAATACATTCTCTAGTTTCTAGGGAATAAGTATGCTGTGATTTCACTTAGCACTGTTTACTGCAGTGTATTTATAAATTTTAACAGATCCTGCATGCTGAGAGTAGGGAAGTCATACAGTGGAACACGTTAATCATGTAAACATCAACAGCGTTGATACAAGGAACAAGAAAAGAATTGGATTGAAAAGAAAGGAAAGGAAAAAAGGAACATTGGGGTTTTTTGTTTGTTTGTTTACTCGCTTGCTTGCATTTCATCGCTCTCTTCCCTATCCATGTTTTTGCAGTTGACTGTTGCTCCTCATTCCACTACTGAAATATCAGTTCTGTTTTGTCCATCTGCATTAGGAAGAACAAATCACACTGCAAGCATAATTTTCAAATGCCCACAGGTAGGAATGTCCAATTACATTTAATGAATAACAAATTATCTAATATTAACACAAGTAATTGTTAGGCTGACAATAAAAGCTAGTTTTTAATAGTATGGCTCAACTGTAATTTTCCTCCTCCTCCCCCTTCCTCCCTCATTCTGTTGGACAACCCACTCCCTCCTTCAATCTAACTAAGAGGATTCCTATATACTTGAAAATAAGTTGAAGATTTAGATCCCAAAATGCACCTCCAAAATTGGGTTTGACTTATCCATAGATGTGTGGTGAATATACAGTATATAAAGATAAATATTTTTCTCCCTCCTTCCTTCCCTTATGTTTCTGAGTATAGCTTATAATGTAATTAAGATCTTTAGTAATAATTATGAGAGGTTGTCCTGGCTACATGATGGTATTTGAGACTAATTTGCATTGCTAACAATGCAGCTATAAAACACAACATGTGGCCATATTACATAGGAACAACGATTTCAGTAATCTCTATTGCCATCACTGATCAACAAGCAAAAGCCAATGGGGAAGCTGATAAGAAGTCACAAGTCTCAGGTGGCTAATGGGCAGGTAAGTGGTTGCAGTGCAGGGTAGCGCAAATGTACTGTACAGGGCAGAGGAAGGATGCTCTGGAGAGCAGAAGAGTGTACAAGTGGCTGCTATAGCCTGATACAAATGCAGCTTGATGAGTATAGGTACTATGGAGAGTAAGTAGTATGAATGTGGCAGGAGCGACTAACAATCTTCCCTACTGGCTTCCTCATGGATTTTGTTTTTGGGAAACCAGCAGGGAAGGTAGCAAATATTGATCACATGACCATGGGATACTTCCACTATCATAAGTGCAAGCCAGTTGCCACAGATCCTGATCATGTGACTGGGGTTGCTGAGATGGCTTGAACTTTGAGGACTAATTGGAAGTATCACTCATTGAATGCTGTCGTAACTTTGAACAGTTTCTGAACAGTTGGTTATTAACCAAAAATTACCTGTTATATTTTTCAAAGTATCCATGTATCCTGTATATGTCTGTTCACATTGTTAAATGCTATACTTACTAAAGAAATGAATGACTCTTGAAAGTAACAAAGTGATATTTTTGATCTGGTTTTTATAGTAAACAAATCATAAAGACAACAGGATGACAAGTATGTGAAAACTCTTTCCCCCACTGTTTTATTTGCTATCCACCAGTAGGTTGATTGGAGTCTTTGATCTATAAGCTTTTTGCACCTGCCAATATCAAACTGTTAGCAGGTTTCTGTTTACAGATAATACTTACTTAGCAACTATTTGTTCAATGACTGCTCAATTTTGATGGTGCCAAAAATAATTTCAGTCCAATTATAACCATTTGCTACCTTTGCATCATACCTCAGTTACATAATTACCATTATTTATTTATTTATTGGATTTATATTGTCGCCTATTCCCCCACGGCGACTCATATAGTCAGTTCATGTTGTCCTTTGCCTGAAGTGTGATTTCCCCCCCCTCCCCTCTTCCCTTGCAGAGCACAGAACCTGGAGAGGAAAATATTGCAAGACAGTAAGCTGTTTGGTTTTCTATACATCAACAGCAATGACATCATGTCAGCAACCCAGATTGAGAGCTGTAAATGTGTTATTGAAGCTAGCTTGCAGTATTGTCTTGAAATCTTTTCCTCTCAATCTTTCTGTTCTGGGGTGGGGGGGAAGGTTTTGAGGAAAAAAGTAAGCAATTTCTGTAGGCGGTTTTTCCTTTGCATACCCCCGCCCTGAAGAGGAGAGATTGGAGAGAAAGAGATTTGAAGAAAATAAGCTGTTTGTGTAGTGTACCTGTGGTTCCCAGCCTGGCACTGGTCTGACTGCATTGCTTTTGACACGTAGAAAATAGTTAGCAGGCCTTGAACATTCCAAAGGACAGGGAAATAGTTAGGAGGCAAAAAAAAAGCCTTAGATGTGAAACTGAGTAGTTTTGTTACTTTCCAGCCAGAAACACAGTAGTGAACACATGATTTCCCACTTTGCTTAGGAATGAAATTGCTCGTCTCATTGAGGATAATTATGGGAAGACTACATCTACTGCAGGGGAGTCAAACTTGCAGCCTGCAGGCCGGATGTGTCATGTGCTGGTCCCACCCCTGCCAGGTTTAGCGAAGGGGACAAAAGTCCCAATGCATCATGTGACGCTGTTATGACGATGCAAGTTTGACACTCCTGATCTACTATTTTTAAAATAAGTTGAAAAGTTGCTATTGGGACTTTACAAATGTTTCAGAAAAAGTTTCTTGCAATCCTTGTCTTTACTGGGGGAAAAATGGGAAGCAAAGTGGTTATGCAGGCACATGGATATGAGACAGCTGGAAGTACAGTAATTTACAAATCAGCTGTGCAAAACATGGCAAAGGATTCCAAGAGAGATGCTTTACTCGCATGTGATGAATACAATCCTTGTATTTAAATCTTTACAGTACTTCTAATGTTTTTTGCAATATTTTATAATTTTATCACTAAAGGTTAATTTCAGAAATAATGTGGATTATTTCTTTTTAAAATTTTATTTTGGAGGAAGTGTTTAAAAAAGCAAGTACTAGTATTTCTGGAATGTATAGTTTAATATCTGACTCAAGGACAGTTCAAAGCAATAAAATGGTATTTTGTCTGAAGCCATGAGGTTTATTAAATCAAAAGCTAAAGAAATAAAACAAAGCAATAATTTACTGAAAACTTTCTACTCCAAACTGAAACTTAACACTTTTATCAGTTTCTCCTTCTTCTATCAAACAGTGATAAATCTCCAAGTTTTTATTTCAGCTAAACCTTTAATCAGTCTCTTATTTTTATATTTGCCATGTCATGCTGTTTTAACCTTTCCCATGATTTTTCCTTTAATATATATGACTTTTTTGTGTTTTTTAATCTCAAAATCATTTAAAACCTTCGACTTCTTAACTGCATTTCCGTTTATTGTATTGAAAATATATTAGTAATTTGAGTGTGCTAATTGAGTGCCCAGATTTTGTTGCAAGGCTTTTAAGAAGTCATTTTGATAATATATGTATAAAAGTTGGCAAAACTTTAATTTTAAAAAAATCCATTGATTCTCTTCTCTGTTTAAATTCTTCAGAACTTACACTTTAAGCCATCTCAAAGATGAGTAGCTGATAATCTAAAATCAACTAATGCCAGAACTTACAGGATAAGCAATAATCATTTATGATTGTACCTCATAGCTGAATTGAGAGAAGTTGCTGTGGTTATTATCTGCTTCTTTTCTAAATTTTGTGAGAAAAACTCAGCAGTAAGAATTAGCACCTGGTAATCATTTTGCTCTTTTTTAAAAAAATCATTAAATTTAATTGAGTTAGGATAGCAAAATTGAAATACCAAATGACACTAAATACTATTAGAAGTGAGAAGGTTCTGTTATCAGGGCCTGCAAAATATTCTTTGCTTAGATTTCTTTCTTTGTCTCCTTATTTAATATGCTACTGTGACTATGCAGCTCCACTAAATAAGCAGAACTCATCAAAGATAACAGGTATAGGAACACAAAGCTTGTAAAAAAAATCAAAATTATTATAGGATTGGGTTTATTATATTTTGATTGAACATGATTTCCATTCAAGTGAAACATTTGTTATAGTAGACTTTGTTTCTTTAATTTAGTGACTTCGACTTTTTAAAATTACTTTTCTGGAATGCTTTTAGAATTGTTATTTGTATATGTTGGAAGAAATTTCCTTCTGGGTTCAGTTTCAAGTGGGAAAAAAGACACTGGATTCATGGAAGCTGCTTGGAAAGAAGGTTTAATGGTGGTAAACATGCCTTGGAGCTCCTGAGCGAAAAGGGGAGAGATGCTGAGAGCCCCTTGGTTTTATGCCCTCTCTGTGCTTTGAACTTGCTTCCTGTTCCTGTGGCAAGAAATGCATCCTGATTGGCTGTCAGATTCCCATGGGGCCATCCAGGGGTAGCTTGGTTGAATCTTACGGGTGATGTAATCTTCCCAGGTGCCATGTNNNNAGATGGGTAGAGGGCTAATCCTATCATGCCCTGATCCCATCACCCTGGTGCTGAAGGGGGGACAGGGAGCTGCAGGAAGCTGCTTTGTCTCCTTTTCTCATCCAGGGAAATATAATATTCTGCCTTTTTGATATTTCCTTAGGATATTTCATTCTTCTAGGAGAGAGGTGGGTACTAACTTTCTACATATAGTTGATCCAACTGTCAAATATTGTGTTCTTTTTGCAAATGTATTCATATTTACTAATCGTATTTGCTTAGAAGTGAGGATGAACTCCAATATTCCAAGAGCTCCTCAATCCTCTAGAACAATTTTTGAAGGTCTACTGAGTAGGGGCTCCCAGTATGAGAAGTACAACTTTTGGAAACAAGGTTGTCAGTGCAAAAGCAACTCATTGTGTTAAAAGAATTTAATTTCTGATACTGTGTTTGGGGTATAACCTGTGCTGCTTCACTGTTACTTAAGTATCCGTAATTTTTTTTAATACTTACTTTGAAATGTTTTGTTACCTATACGTAATATGTATTTTGGATTTCTTAACAAAGTACTTGTTTCTATAAAAGTTACTCTCTATAGTAAGTCTTTTCTGTGTAGAATGCCCAACTTATTTGCTCTCAGGTCAGTAATTTTTCATTTAATGTTTTTATAGTTTTTTCACTGTTATCAAAATAGTGCAATAGTTATTCATGGTAGAAATCTGATTCATAAGAGATTTGTCATTGTGGGAAGAAATATCCATCTGGTTCANNNNCAAGCTGGGAGAAAGACACTGGAAACATGTAGGCTGATTGGAAAGAAAGTTTAATGATGAACAAAAGCAACAGCACTCCTGGGTTGGGGTTTTTATACCCTCTTTGAACTTTGTATTTGAGCTTCCTGTTCCTGTGCAAGAACATGTCTTCTATTGGCTGTTGTCCGATTCCTATGGGGTCATATAGGTGTTATGTAGGGGTCATAGCTGGCTCTATAGCCAAAAGAGGAAATACAAATCCTAGGTGTTTGTCTGAGCTAAGTTTAGTTGAAGTTTGGACTGCTCTGAAAGGGTGTTGGGCAATTCCTATTGTGGCTTGATGGTTTTGCCCTGTGTTGGATTTTGAGTGAGGGCTAATCCTACCATTCTGCCTTTGTTTCAAAATATCCTGTCTTGAATGGATTACCAAATCTGCATTTCTAAAAGGTTTGGTTTCTGAATAAGCTGGCCCAATCTTTCTTATTGGGCACAAAATATCTACTGAGGCTATTAAGGAAAGGGGGTGTTGCTTTCTGCCCCTAAAAACATGTTTCTCCATTTCTCCCTTTATAGAATATTCTCCCTTTTTAAATATTCCTCAAAATATTTTGTTCTTTTTGGGGGGGTTTCCCACATCATGTTTTTGTGGTATAAAATGCAAAAAATAGGTCTCCATGAGAAGCCATTGTTCCGTGTGCTATAGTGATGAAGAAATTAGTCCACTGTCACAACGACAGGAATAACCAGTTTGTTAAGAATGAAAATTGTCTTATAGCATTTTCCCAAATCATAATGAATTATAGTAATCAGAATCAATGGGATTCAGTGGGAAAGCAGCAGAAGACTGACTCTCCTGTGGTAAAAGAGTATTTTCCTTACACTTTAGCTCTGAGTTTGTGTTGTAATAAACATAGGAGTACCAAAGCTATTTGACTGGCGTGGAGTCAAATCAGTGGTGGGATTCAGCCAGTTCAAACCACTTCAGGAGAACCGGTTGTTAAGTTTCTGAGCAGTTTGGTGAACTGGTTGTTGGAAGAAATAATTAGGGCAGAGAACCAGTTGTTAAATTATTTGAATCCCACTACTGAGTCAAGTGTATTTATACATTTTTATTTGATATAAGATTTATATACTTTACTTTAGAGTAAGCTAAAACACTTAATCTAGTTAAAATATGAGCCTTTCTATCCATTTACAGTTTGAGGAATGGGTATTTTACTTGTCGGGTATTGGTCGGATACCTCAACCAATGGAACCAGCTAGTGTCAGTTCTTGTCTTGGTCAGCATTCTTCTATCGTTGTAAACTTCAAGAATCCTACATTTGAAGAAGTCGTGGTAGATATCATTTTAACAGGTATGATTGCCCCCATTTTCTATTATGACTGGGAAATTGGATTATCCATTTTAAAAAAAGCTTTCTACTGTATACCATGGAATGATTTTTTCTTTTTTAACATTTTAATTATATAAAACTAATTTCTACCAACAATGAAGATTGTGATACATGGTAGGCCTTCTACCATTGTAACTAGGATATGATATACAGTTTTATTCTGCCAACAACTACCTAACCCTAGAGAAGATAGGCTTGTATAAACAGAGGGATAGAATTGAAAGCACGTGAAGTATTAGCACCGCTTTAGCAAAGCCTTAGTAAAACTACACCTGGAAAACTACATCCAGTTTTGGTCTCCACATTACAAAAAAGATGTTGAGACTCTAGAAAAAGTGCAGAAAAGAGCAACCAGAATGATTAGGGGACTGGAGACTAAAGCATATGAAGAACAGTTACAGGAACTGGGTATGGCTAGTCTAGTGAAGAGAAGTACCAGGGGAGACATGATAGCAGTGTGCCAATACTTGAGAGGCTGCCACAAAGAAAAGGGAATTTACTTTCCAAAGCACTAGAGGGCAGGACAAGAAACAATGGATAGAAACTAAAGCCAAAGAGAGAACCTGGATTTAAGGAGAAATTTCCTAACAGTGAGGACA
>AZIM01006124.1:4036-14454 GCA_000516915.1 Ophiophagus hannah | reverse complement strand
TAAAAATTTTGAATCCCACCCCTGGATTCACCAATCAAAACACCACAAAGGAAAAACATTTTTTTCCATTAAATGTTGCAACATATCCATATTGTATAAAAAGGTAATGTTTGTTACTGTCATGGTTAGTTTTTCTGTCTCTCCCTCTCAGTATTAGCAACTGATAAAACAGTTTTTGAAGTCACTGTCACAAAGAAACACACAAATGTAGTTTAAGCCCCCTAGGAAGTTAAATCTGAATTAACTAGGTATCTTAAGAGTGGCAGCAATAGCATGATGAAAAGCTATATGCAGAAGAGTGATCCTAAAATGAAGCAAACAATAAGATGTTTAGCTTTTTATAAAAATATTTTTAAAAAATAATATTGGGTTTCTT
Source organism: Ophiophagus hannah (assembly GCA_000516915.1). NCBI lineage: Eukaryota > Metazoa > Chordata > Lepidosauria > Squamata > Elapidae > Ophiophagus > Ophiophagus hannah. The sequence goes on along the minus strand of AZIM01006124.1, from coordinate 14,078 downwards.
AAATCTTAGACTGCAAATGTCTCTGAAACCAAAAGGTATACAATTTCCCCCCCCATTAAAATCAGAGAAAGGATTTTAAGATGTGTAAAGGCAAACTGAATATATGACATCTCCTTCCAGCATCTCTGCCAGCTTCATGTTACTTTTTCATGAGGCTGGAAATGTGGATTCAAACAAAGATGGAAGAAGTATATATGAAGTTGCTCAGGGAATATACTGGAGAAAGTGGGGACTTTCTAGTTACTAAAACCAGCACAATGTCTAGAGAAATAAATATCACACCTGACTAGCTGTACATCTCAAGTTTCCAGACACTTAAATTTGAATTCATGAATCCAGGGGTAAACTAATTGGGCTTCTTAACATTTCTCAAAGGTAGTAATGCATGATGCTATCCTATACCCAGTAGAAAGGTAACTCTTAACCCTTTTTTTTTTACACCATGTTTGATGTGATGCCAGGACTAAGCAATGTTGTCCAACTCACCTGCTGCATTGCACATCACTGTGGGAAAAATTCTCAATTCTGATTTCTGGCAGGAATATCCTCTTCTTAGGCCCAGCCATTTAAAAAAAAAAGTAATAGAGCAATGTAAATGTTGCTTGTTTGCTTATATGTTCATTGCTTTAACGAGGAGATGATGGACTCTATTCTTTCTCTGGTGAAATTGATAACAGATTTGTCACTTTCCTCTTTCCCCTTCCACGTACTCACAGGAAGAATTGTAGAGATGAAATATTTTTCTCCCTCTCTCACCTTCTCCCTCTCCCTCCTTCCCTCCCTCCCTCTCTCTCTCTCCCAGTGTTCTATCAAATGCAAAGAAGTCAAAAGAGATCATATTAACAATATCCAACAAACCAGTTATCCTCAAAGACATAATTATTAATAACTAAGGAAAATTATTAGCCCTTCCATGAATGGGAGGAGTAAAAAAGTGGGGGATTACTTCTTTAAAGGCCCCAATGAACACAATCCAGATAGAAAATTACTCCATTATCTTCACCAAGAGGTTGAAATCCTAAAAGGGAACTCTTAAGCCATCTTTATTTCCAGCTAATTTATGTATGGTACTCAGGCAGTTTAAGGAGCCAGTGTGAAAAAGTTACTACACCTAATTTGGCTTGATTAATTTCTTTATTACAAACAAGAATGAGATTGTACACATAGTATGCCCAGAAGATTTAAACAGAAAAAGATCAAAGTCTATATGTGTATAAGTATATGTTCCAGGTTTTAAATTTTAGGCTTTACTCCCCATCTCATGTTTTGGAATCAGAAGACATTTGTCTGCTCTCCCAATATCTTTGGAAGGTACCTGATCTATGTTTAGATATTCATTTATTCATTTTAAGGCTTTTTAACTCCAAAAAGTCTCTGGGTAGCTTACAATATTTCAAATACTATTTAAAAACACAGTTAAAAACATAAGCTCCTGGACAACAAAATAGCAACAATAAAATTAAAAAGACTCACAGCAGGAGCTCAATAAGCAACCTAAATCTAAGTCTGAGAACAGGCCAGGTCTTAAAGGACTTTCTGAACACATGGAAAATAGGAACTGTGCATACCTCCAGATGGTTTCCGTTCCAGAGAAAGCACATTTCCTTGCTTGCTAACTTAATTATTCTCATCAGCTTGGGACCTACTGTTTCTTCTGAGAGTCGTTCTTTACACTATACACAGATAGTTGTCATGTTGCTCCTGCTTCCATCCTGCTTTAGTTCCTGCCTAGTGGTACAGCAGATGCCTCTGTGTCTCTAACTTCGGATGCATAGGAAATACTACACTGATCTGCTGAAATATCAATGAGTTGACTATATAGTACAGGTCATTTCCTTCTTCACATCAGTGTGCTCAGAACAATACTCTTGGTTGAGCATGCTCTTATGAGATTGAGCCCTGGTGGGCTCAGCTAACGGTGGCAGTAGCACGCTATTCATTGAAAAGCGGGAAGCAGAAATTCTGATTTCTTACACTGCTTTAGAAATATAATATTGCAGGCATTAAACTTCATTTCCAAAAGTAAGTCTCCCATTTGGAACAAATGTAGAAAGCTTCCTTCTACTGAATCCAAATAATTAGTCTGTATTGTTCTATGTAATTAGAACCTGGATGCCTCTAGAAGTATTAGATTAGAACTCTTTTCAACAATATCTTAACTAAGGAATTTGATAATCTAAATATCAGGAACAAATAATCAGGAACAGGAACTGAGTTCAAAGCGCTAAGAATTTATTCTTGTCACCTATACACCTTTACCTATGCACAAGAATCTGAATTTATGAAGGGCTGGACTTGAGTCTCTTGTAACTGCTCAATGATTCCAAATTGATGACATGTTTAACCTTGCCTTCTAACTCAATCTGCCCTCCTACACTAACATACTTGCAGGTTCCATTTGCCGAAAGCTTGATTAGAAGTACCCCAAATAGCAAAACTTAAGAAAATATTTCTGTCAGAGAATTTCAGTTATTGGATAAATCTATTCTAGTAAGGAGTGACCCACCATAGGACTTGATGTAAGAGTTTGTCATATATTTTAAAATTATAGAATCCCACATGTGTCTATGTGTGTGTAAATATGTATTAATTCTTCAGGTTTTTAATGCAAAATAGTTGAAATAATGTGTAATATTGTCATTAAGACATTTTAAAGAATGCTATGAGGCACTGATTTTCTTAAGGTGCAAATATTTAATTTAGCTTTTTAAATGTGCTGACATAGAGCAATCAATGAGGATACCTGAAATTAATTTACGTTTTAATATTTTATTTAATAAAGTATTGATTGAATTAGCATTTGAGTTAATGACCTTTCAAATGCACAGTCTGTAAGCTAGTCTCTGCAGAAGTCACTGTAATTGTTGGTTAATCAGCATTTATAGACCACACAGACATGCCTGCATACACCAACACACAAATAAAGCTACATGTGTGTTACAAATTAGACCTTTATAGTGAAGCCATTGGCTCTAAATCAATATCAATAGGACATATGCTTTGTACAGGTAATTGGTTGTATACTTAAGAGTGATGAATCATGGCCTATGAAGACTTGATAGTGTATTGTAAAATATAATGTATTAAGTGATGACTTTGTAAATCTGTTTACAGCAATAGAATTGTTGACTTAGAAGGGCATTGTGATGATTAATGTCAGTCAGTTATTTTCAGACAATGTTGTTTCATCATAAGTTCACCAAGTGGGTGAGTAGATAGAGGACACAAACCTGCTCTATGCCTCTTACTTATGGATTATTCCTAGTTTCTTAATGAGCTGGATCTATTAGACAAAGAGTTGGCAGCTAATTCCGATGTCATGAATTGCTTTTTATATCGTACGTGATTGTTGCATTTTTTTCATACTGAAGAGCTGTAGATATAACTTAAAGAAATTATATTAATACTTTATGGGAAGTGGTTCTGTTCACTCTGCTCCCAACTCAGAAGGGAGGAGCGGTATCTACTACAAAAATCTGAACTGGAACTGAAGATGAGGGTTTAAAATGAAAGTATAACATTTTAATGGGAAAAATCTCTTTGTGTATTTTTATATTGTGTAGCAGGACCAAATCCTTCACAAAGATCGTTATTTAAATATGGAGGAAAGAACATTCATTTTCTCTGACATAATCTGCCCCTTTCTCTTTATCTGTGTATCTTGGGTTTGTAGGTTGCTGTTTCCCATTTTCTATGTACATGACCCTTTGATCTTCTTGGCTAAATGACCTCATAACTAATCCAAAATCCTTTAGTTACCTTTATGGAAGAGTCAGCATTTGAATTTTGCCTATGGTATTAATTGTTTGAATAGAATGCCATGGTCAAATTCCAGGAATTGCAAATATTAAAAGTATTAGTACAATGACAAAAAGTGTGAATCAGGTTGATGCATTAAAACTATCCATCAAACACACAGCTAAACAAAGCAACTTAACAACAACATATGTTAAGCCAAGTCAGCTACTCAGATTCTAGTAATTTCTTACAGCCTTTTCTTCCCCAGCTTCTAAGAGATTTTTGGCAATAATGCACTAGCTTTCTGAGGAGATGATGAGAATAACCCAGCAATAAGTATGTCAGTCCATAAGAAAGTTAAAGAACTAGAAGATAGAAAAAAGAAAGATAGATAGCAAGGAGAAAAAGAAACTTTTTTAAAAAAATAATCCCTGGCTGCCATTACTGCAATAGCAGAATGTCTTGGGAAGATTATTGGTATAAGGGGAGGCTTTGGCGAGAAAGACATTTGTTGCCTCTGACAATGAAATGGGGTGAAAGTACCTTTTGATGGATTCAAAAAGCCTTTAAATGATGGATGCAGAGGTCAATTCCCATCATTGGCAGCTTTATTAAAGATGGGAGGTGGAAGACAAAGTAAGAGACAGCTCCAGAGAGAGAATTATAGTTGCCAGATACATTAAAAAATGTGTTGAACCAAAAGGGTTAGGTTGCTAGTTTTTCTCTTCAAGCAATTCCAGTGTGCACCAACAGTTTTGCAGAAATGTATGTAACACATTAATGGGAATTCAACATTTCTTTAAGAATCCATCAGGAATTTCCAACACTTGGTTTAAAAACCTCCTTATTAAGGGTGGGATTTATAGTCTTCTTTGCTAGAGTACAGAATAGGAATGCAACCTGGTCACCTGGGTTCTGTAATTGTTCTTACCATTAGGTTAATTCAGACAAGTGTCCCAGATGTACAGGAATGACCTTGAAAAACAGGGGAAAGAGTACCTACCATTGGTATTGTTAGCCATTCAGTCATGTCCAACCTTCCAACACTCTATGGATCACTATTCACTTTTCCCCCTCTGTCTCGCACTATCTCCTTCAAATCTGCCATGATCATCCCAATGTCATCTTTTATAGTGTCTAGCCAGTGGGTACTAGCGTGGCCCCATCTCCTTTTTCTGCTGATCACTCCCAGCATGATTGATTTTTCAAGTGAATCGGCTCTTATGACATGACCAAAATATGACAGCCTCTGTTTCGCGATCTTGGCTTCAAGTGATATTTTTGGTGAGGTTTTGTCTAGGACTTCTTTGTTTGTTATTTTTGTACTTAATGGGATGTATTATAGCCACCTCCAGCACCTCCAGCTCAGGACTGCGATGCTGCTATGCCAGCTATGCTTTGTCAGCTTTGGAAGCCATATTAGTACCAGAAGTTTCCACACTGCCACATTCCTGTGCCTGGGAAAGTAGGAAGGGGGGAATGGTAGAGTGTTGGTAGTTAAACATAATAGCATTCTTCTCTTTGGTCAAGGTCATGTTGTTCCTGTACCTGGAGGAGGAGTGGTTGAAGGGGTGTCTCTAGCTGGGGAGGATGGTGATTGGATCATGTGATGGACTGATGGGTGCAGGAGCTGGTTTTGGAATTTTGAATTACTAAGGGAAAACCTGGGACTCTCAGATTCAGGTTTTCCCAGATGTGCCAGTATACTACTCTAATAAAAGGAAACTTTGAGAATATGCATGTATTGGAGTTTTTAATTGGAGTTGAGTTTTTCTGGAACGCTGACATACATCCCTAGATACCAATCTGCCATATGCACCAAGCAGGAGAGTGCTGCAGGGTGAGATAAGGGGGGAGATAGTAGCAGAGAAATGAAACTACTCATCATGATGTCCCATGAGAGCTGCTGGCCATTCCAAGGTGGAATGAAATGCAGTACCATCCAGCCAGGAATTGTTACCACAGCAATTTATTTGAGAAGCCATTGGACAGTAAAATATAACTAAGGGAGAAGGAAGGAAAGGGGAACAGTTAACCAGATGCTTTGGGTGTGAAACTTTAGATCTGGATTTGCTACTCAGTAACCAGCACAGCTGACAGGCATCCAAAGATGTACCTACCGAGCTACTGGAAAAAAACTCAGTTTGAAATATCTCTCCATGGTGTCTTCTCATGAAGTGGGGAAGTTGGGAAGCCAAAGAGGACAGTTCCAAAGGTGCTTTTTCAAGAGGCAACTGGACATTCTTGTTTTTCTTAGAAGACATTTTGCTTTTCATCCAAGAAGCTTCTTCAGCTCTGACTGGACCATCCAGTCAAAGCTGAAGAAGCTTCTTGGATGAGAAGTGGAACATCTTCAACAGAAAACAAGAAAGTCCAGTTGCCACTTGAAAAAGCTACTTTTGGACAACCATGTCTGAGAATCTCCATAGACCAAAGAGGACATAAAACACTGAACAGATGATGGTCCAATAACTTTGCACACAATTCCTGGCATTCTCATAGCTNATCTTCATAATCTTTTCCATTGAAACATTTTCTAAAACAAATTTTCTTTGATCAAATTGAGAGGGGAAATTGAGGTCATTGACACAAATAATCTGAGACTGAGACTGGTAGAACACCAACTATCTGTCTTCATGATTGCTTAATGAAGACAAGTTAGATCAGCCAATTATAAAATTCCATAATGAGCAATACAAATGGATGGAAAATAAAACAGAATTCCTAGCAGCCATATTTTAAATTGCAAACATGTTGTGAATTTGTAATAGGTGTTTTTGCTCCTTGTTTTATAATGTTGCTTCTGAGATTTCCTTGAACTCATTCTGTCATCTGACCAAAGTGTGCCATAACTAGTATTTAGCATCCTTGAAGGCCAAAAGCCTAGTTATTTTGCAATCACTCACTGTTGCAAAATATTCAGGTTTTTTTTTCTATAACTGGTGCACTATATCTCCAGGAGAAAACACAAGAAATACTTTAGAAACACATTTCTAAGAATAAGAGATTTGTGTCTTAATCATAATAATATCCAATTACATCACCTGTCTATGTATCTGGGGGATAACAAGCAGTTATCTGTTGTCTGCATATGTGTATTACTGGCTAATATATCCTTTAACCATAGACATTTATTCCGTCCCATTTGGCACACTTCCCTTAATTAAGTGAACAGATGTGGCCATATTTTGAGCTCTGCTTGGTGAGAGACAGATGCTATTCTCTAGCTTGTATATATTTTTCACTGGAAACATCTGGATCTGTGGCTCAATTCCATTTTACTATTTCTCACTTAAATTTCCTCTTCAGATCTTTCTTAATTAACCGTTTCTGGAGTTTTTCATGCAATTGATTGTCTAAGAAACTTCTTCCACCCCATTCTTCTTAGGAGAGAGTGCATAAAATTTAGAATTCTTTCTCTGCTCCTTATTTACAAAGAAAATAATTTTTTGATCAATTAATCTAATATTCAGGAAGTAAAGTAGCTTAGTATTTTTGAAAACCCAATTTAAGTTACTTTTAATGATTTAAAGTAGAGATTATAAGGATGTTGGAAAAGTGATCATTCATAGTTAATTTTCCAGTTTTACATGTCACAACCAGGAACGGTCTTCCCTCATTTTGGCAACCCCCACACAAATAGTCCACCTTCTCTAGAACTCTTTGTTGCTGAATTCCAAACGACTGAAGGACATCCAGATGTTGTCTTACAATATAATAAGTGGGGTTATTTTCAGCTAAAATCCTTGAATTCTATGTCAAATTAGAGTTTATTCTGTTGTTCTGAGTTGACAGCATGTGTTGGTATTATTGTTTTGGTTTGGCTTGTTACATGTCTATCATGCTTGGTGGCCCCCAACTATCTATTTGGAAAAGGGCCGCGGTAAAATGTCCTTCTTTGGGGCTGTATTGAAGAGTTAGAAGCGAAGAAGTCAGCAGAGCTCTTGGGAGATGGTATTCAATGATTAGGAAATTTACACCTACCCCAGGTATCTGTGTAAGAAACATATGTGCCAAAACCCTGATACCCCACTCCATGAGACTTTCTTCTCCTTTGAAAATTAATTGGAGAATGATTTATGTCCTATCACATTGATGGTGAATGATTAAAAAGCTGTATTCCTCACCCCAGTAATAGCAATTATAGGGAAATAGGGATAATAGCCTGTATTGATAGCACTAGTTACATCACTAATCTCTGTGTAATGCATCGTACTGAAATGTTTTTATTTATTTATTTTAAAGAAGATAGATGAGTCAATAAGGCTTTGTTTAGGCTTTTTAAGATGCATTTGTGCAGCTATTCTAGTCCCAATTAAGCAATGGGGAGATTCAGTTTGCATACCATAGGAAGGTGAAATATTGTATCAGTAACCAGCACTAATATTAGCAGCACGTATATATGTATGCATGTATGTACTCTCAGAGAGTGACTTGGCACTGTATAGTAAAAGCAAAAACTATATAAAAAAGCCATATAAAATATTGATTTTGATAATTTCAGAAGTTGATTACCCCCATTTTAATGGGAGACCACTCAAAAATGCCAAGATAGTTTACTACACTGGGTTGTTGAAGAAATAACCAAGAAAAATCCAAATTACATACAATTTCTCTATTATTTCCAATAGGACTATATGGATATATACATACTGTAAAATCATGAGAAATGGAGCTGGAGTTGAAGGATATTTTACCTTTAGGATCCACTAGTGTTGCAGATATAATGAAATAAATTTCCAAGATACATAATCAGACAAAAAAATATACAAAAAGATGAAAAAAGCCCTGGGGCATTATAATTTAAAGGATATGCATGCCAGCATGATGAATACAAAAAAATAAAATTAACCTTTCATCCTAGTTTGAAAATACACCATACTAATAGATGAGAATGTAGGAAATTATGTGATTAAACAGTATGTATGGTGCTTGAGTAGTTACCATCCTTTTTCATGTACACATAGTTACATTCCTTAAAAATGTCTTATATTTAATTTTATTAAAATAAGAGTGCCTAATTAAGATCTGGTATTTTAAAAGTGTTCTTTGTTCTAATCTGGGATATAGCTGCAATTTTATTGCCACTTCTGGAAGAAAAGAAAAATCTAAATTAAAATGAGTAATATGTACTTACATTATAGCATAATGTGAATTTACATACATTATATTCACAATAGTGAATGTTACTCATCTCAAAAATCATCAATATTCAAGATTTCTATATAAATATAACAGTCCTTTAATATAATTATTCTGAAATTGGTGCACTTATAGCTGAACACTTGATTATTTCTTCTTGAGTAACAATGAAAAGTATGTAGAACTAAATGCACTTTCACTTGGACTTAATAGATAGTTTATTATTTGAGTTACTTTAAAATGTACAATGTTTAGATTATAATCTATAGATTAAATAAAAGCAAAATAATTCCTCGCATCATGCTTAGTATTTAATAATAGGAGGAGAGGAGAGGAAGTTTTGTCTATTTGGCATCAAGTATAGTAGCTAGATGTTATTTTATGGGGTTTAAACTCTATGGAGAATTAAATTCACAGGCTTTGAAATTTTAGATGGTTATGAACAGTCTGGAAACTATCTGGGTACTGGTGCTCAGGGGTGGTAGGAAGGGATATCTAGGAGATCTCAAAATGGAATAGATAGCTGACCTTCACTGAAGCTCTCAGAACCGAGAGATATGAATATTACTTTATGCTTAGTGACCATTTGAAGTTATGACAGATCTACCTGGAGATTTTTTATGATCCAGATTCTAAACATTGATAGTTGACCCCTCTGTTCTGACCCAGGCTTCGTCAAACATAATTAAACACAAACTTGTTTTAAAAGCAAAAACTATTTTATTGCAATGCTGGGAATTACTTTCATTCCCAGCCAGAACTAATCTTAAAAGGTTCCCCAAGATAAGCACACACCTTTCAGTGCTGTGGAATGCTGCCAAAAACAGAAGTATCCAATAACAGAAACAGAAGTATCCAATAACAGAAACCAACTGAAGTACCAGAAAAAACCAACCAGAGTATACAGAGCTTCAAGGAGGTCTCAGAATCTATCGAACTACTTTGCTTCCTGCAAAGATTTCATCATTGAGGTCTGACTTTTATCCCTTATGGAAGGAGCAATCACCTCAGCCTTAATCCCGAGTCGCCCCTTCTGTTTCAGCTGCTCTCGCCTTCTAGCAGCTCTGCACACACACGCACTGGGAGCAGGCTCCTCTAGGTCCTCTGCTTCACTGCTGCCAGGCTCCAAAGGTTCCAAAGGCAGCACCCCACTCCCAGATGG
>AZIM01006122.1:28173-38376 GCA_000516915.1 Ophiophagus hannah | reverse complement strand
ACCGGTTCTATGTCTGCTGCTCTTCACAACTACCGGTTCTGCAGAACCGGACAGAACCGGTAGAAACCCACCCCTAGGCTAAACTCAAGTATGTGTGTAGCCTTTAGTTAAAAGATTCCTCAAGACTTTGTATTCAAATTATTAAAATAAAGATTATGCTTGAGGCTGACAGTTTCCTTTGCAACTTGGGAGCATCATATCTTTTTGTTCGTTATGTTTGGTCACACAGTCAGCCAACTGCTTAGACTGGATTTGACATTTTTATTCATTCATTGCCCTTCCTGAGAACCTGGAATAGGCAGGTGTTGTTTGATGATGTTAGAACTTAAAGCTGTTCCATGTAAAGTTTCCTTTTGCAATTGACTGATAATGATTTTGCCAATTCAGATGGTGTTCAAGTGGTGCCACAGTTGTTTAGGGATTGCACCCAAGGCCCCTATTACTATTGGTACTGTCTTTCTTTTGCCACAATCTTCCTACTTCTGTTTGCAGATCACTGTATTTTGTAGTTGTCTCCAGTTCTTTTTCTTATCTTCTGTGTTATTATTCTAACAGTTCAATTCAGTTGGTCATGGAGTTTAGTGGACACTAAGGGAAATATCCATGATTCACATTCCCCTTGTTGGGGAACTAGGAAATAGAATGGCAATTATAAAACAAATGATTAAACTATGCTATCTATTCAACCACAAAACTAGGGGCATAGATATAAATCGTAGATGTACCTATATAAATTATTTCTATATTGAAATAGAATAATAAAGAAATGTAGAAATGCCACATAAACATAATGGAGTAATTTTTAGATCCTCTATATAAATACAGCAGATTAATTTTTCAACTTTCATTTTAAACTAATTAGGCAATTAATATGCAGTTACTGATATAAATAAATGTACAGGAATAATATAGACTGGACACATTCCACTTAGCCATATTAAACAATGCACTAAGAACTATCTTAAGGAGCAAACTTAAGGTATCACAGTATATCCCTGACTTGAAAATAAACTTGGCTGCATGTGAATGTATTTTAAAAAATCAGGAGGAGTTTAGTAGCACCTTTCCCAACTAACACATTTTGTTAAAAGGCATACACTACTGCTCACTTTATCAGATGCTTTGGGAATTTTTTTTCTCTCTCTCTCTCCCTCCCTCCCTCCCCCCTCTCTCTGCCTTCCTACATGCAGAATCTAAAACCTTCAGGGTCATTTTAAAACAACCTGGACATATAATGACCTGTTGCCCTTAAATATTTCTGCTTGTTTGCTCATTTGAATGTTATCAAAACTTTAATTGTTGGCATTGGCCGCTATTTTTCTGTTTTATACTACTTTTCCTCCTTTATTCATTTTATATAAGGTCTATGCATCTTGTAATGAGCCAAATTCAAAGCAGGTTGTGAACCAATTTTTGTGTTTCACAATACTGGGTGGATTATATAAATAACAGGAGTATCTAGTGAACTTCCATTCATAGTTCTGAACTATATTAACAGTCTGGGGCTGTATGACAATTTCTACCTAGTCTTTCATGACATTTTATTAGTTAGATTAATGGCATATGAATAACATTAAAACTACTCTAAGTTTATAGTTTTGATTATTTCCTTTAGAGTTGGAAGTGTCAATTCCAGAGGAAGTGTTTAACAATGCATTGCCTGGCAATATGAGCATGGTTTATCATCATCTTCTGTTATTTGTTATAATCATCCAAAGTGGAAAAAAAATTCTTGTTCAAATTTTAATAAGAAAATATTTCAAATCATATGTATGGAAACATGATTCTGCTTCCACAGGTTACATACCTGATGCTGAGTGCAAAGAACTATGTGAGCACCTATTATCATAGTTCCTAATTATGGTTGTCTAGAAACACAGCAAGAAGAAAGAATAATTATGTTTTAACAGGCAGAATGATGTGGAGAAAAGATTAATAAATTCTTTATCATGCCTTAGAGACCATGGCAAGATCTTTCACATTTTATCTGCTACTTGCAAGCCTGTGGCTGTTAGAGAAAATGTATGCCCTGGAGGACAGGGCTTGGTTCCAGCAGAATTAGGAACTCCCACAGCTGTACTCGGCTGGCTGCCCAGTTGCCTCTGGGAAGGATTCGTGGATCTAAACTTCATGACAGGGGGGAAAAACATTGGGATGTGTTTGTGGAACACAGATTCCTCTGAAATGAGCCATTTGGCATTTTTAATTTAAAAAAAAAAGAAAAAAGGCTTAGGAAGCAAGTGCCAAGGGAAAGGGTAAACCTCAATAGCATCTGGGTGTTTTCCAGTACTTTAAAGTGTGCAAGGGAAATGAGACTTTATTCAGCACTTTGATCAACAGTATTAATAAAAAGTTGAAAGGGAAAAATGAAGCAGGCATGCTGTTGGTCTCTGGCTAGACAACAAACAATATGGTTCAAAACCAACATCGCTGAGAACATCTGATCTTCACTGACACTGACTGCTGGGATTCTTGAACTGGGTTGGATGAACTTTCTGAAGTTCAGTACAGACAGAACTAATTCCAAAGATCTAGGTTTTCCTTGAACCCATTGTCCTAGCAGTGTTACACTTCCCGCTTTTCATGGAGCACCTCAGAAGCTAAGATTAATGTGAGAATTCTTACATTAATTTATTTCATGGTAAAAGCCATACAGAACTTGACTTTTCCAAAGTCATGGAGTCAATTTGTACAGTACTTAAAAGATAGCGTGCTAGAAACCAAAAAACTTTTAGATCTGCTTAGGCTCGAAGCCAGCTGGTGATTTTGAACCTGTCATCAATCTGTGGGAAGTTAGGTTAGGAAATGGAGAAAATCTATGTGGTTGCTAAGAGTTGACAATAACTTGATGGTACATAATCAGTCAATCAATCAATCAAAGCACACAGTATCTTAGTGTTTTTAATTCATCATTTTTCTCATCCACTTTTTACATTATATTGTACCAGCAGGAATATTCATTATTGTTAGCTTCCTTTATTATTTTATAAAAAGGCCAAATACAAATGCTGTATAAAAATAAGTCATCATCAAGCCACTAACTCTCTGTTAAAATTAAGAATTGTGCTGATGTGGCAGATATAGGTTTCATAGGCTTTTAGAACAAACCACTGTGATGAAAAAACTGCAAGATAAGTGACCTGATGTTGGATGCAAGTACTTAAGTCATGTATTGTTTGTATTGCAACATATGTTTCATTTTTTATCTCCCTTTCTTTTCTACTTGGATGCATATAACAGATATGATATCAAGTATCAGTCTCCTGCAATGCTTTTCGTTCTATACATCTTGCCAATTGCTGTTTATTTTACTTCCTGGAATGACTGCATGATACAATATATTATGCAAAGAAACAAAATTATTTTTTCTCAGGTATTCTTGAAGCAAACAAACATGCCCATGGAGTAATTTCATGCAGGAAAAATAGCTCAAGTATCACACTGAATTTCTATTGTTGAAAGAACTGCAAGACAGTTTGGAATTTTCCCAAGAGATCAGTGCAGACTGAAGGAATAGAATCACATTCTCCATGAGACAAAGTTTTTTTTATTTTAAACCCTCCTATTATGGAACATTATGTTTATATATATGTATGAACATCCTAAAACATAACTAACACATGTGAATTCTCTAAATTTATTACCCATAACCTCTAATCTTTTGCTTATGTGGGGTTTCAAGTATAATTTATCAGGTTAAAAAAGGCTAGTTTGAATCTGTCTGTCTGTTTGTCTGTCCATAACCTTTTTAATAGATGCTAGAATTTCAGAGAGATGTTGACAGTGAACATCTCTTGTTTCAAGAAAAAGAGAGGTACAGGGAGTGAGGAAGAGTTAAAGAGAAGACAAAAAGTATTTATCTCTCTCACAAAAAGTCAGAGTAATTGTTTTCTCTGCTGGAGTGCTTATTTCAAAGCTCTCCTGGAGCATTACAAATTAACACTTCGTTTATTAAATGCTTCAAAATAAATACAAGCTTGTAATGCTATCCATCTATTAGATTTTGTTTTGCAGATTGCATGTTTTGTTTCACAATGAAGGACAAAGTTTTGTTCAAGTTTCCATCTTGCAAAAATTCTGAAACAGATCAACATTTTCAATGATAGTCATATTATTTTAGCACTATCCACCTGTATGTGGTACCAGCAAATCACTTTTTGGAATAGCCACTAACTTAACTGCTTTGTGATAAACATGTGTCTTATTTTGTGTCTTAAATGTGTCTTATTTTTCTCTTTATAGCCCATCATTTCCTGAATTTTTAATAATATATTTAACACTAATTTATTACATTGATCCCAATTATAGTTACATTCCTGTTCACCATTTCTGGAGTCTCCATCCACATTAGTTCATGAGTATAGTTCAGGATACGGATTGGGCACAGTTGTATATTACAGTGACTAAATTGCCTAATTTAAGATGTCTGATGTAGCTATCTTCTGTACCTTTTCTAAAATAGGAATCAATTGCATTTGTTTCCTCTTAAATACTATATGTAGAAGATAGGTATGTGAGCCAATCCTTCTCATTTGTTCTTCACTTATTTTTCAAATTTCACTATGATTGGAGGTACCTTGCATATTGCATGAAAAGGGCAAAAATTTATGGACAAAATGTAACTATTTGTTTCCTTATTCAAATAACTATGGGTACTATAGAGTAAAAGGTTACAATTGTGGAGTAACATTAAAAAATAATAACTTATAAGGAATTTCAGCAGTTTACAAGGAGCTGTTTAAAAATAAAATGTCCCAAAAGGAGAGAGAAAAATTGTGTCAGCCAGCAGGGAGATTATCTGGATAACAGAAAATATGTTTTTCTTTGCTTAACCTTGACATCACAGAATTAAACCCCATCTCATGGGCTTTGCCTTTACTCACAGACTCTGGAATGATGAGTTATACATACACTGTATAGAAATGAGAGACAAAACAACTCTTATTTGGTCCCTAATACTAGAAAATCAATTGCCAGTGGTTTGTGTAATTGCTAAAATTCACAGTGTTGAATTGAATTACCAAATACAGTTATCAAGGAAAAAAAACATTTATAGTGATGGAGCATGTATTTTTCACAAAGGATTTAATCCCTGCAATCTCTAGATAAATCTTGAAAAGTCTCTGAAAGACTGCTACTACCAACAGTACTAAATTACATGGATCTAAGGATCTAGCTCTCTATAAAGCAGTTTTTGTTTCTGTGATGCTGTCCAAGTTCTGATAGATGGGTTAATATTTTTAAAACATATTGGACAAAATTCTTCATATTAAGGCATAAGAAGTTATATAAAATAAATATTTGCACAATTGATTCTATATTTCTCTTTCTACTATTTTAAATATATTTTGATTCAAATAAATCACAGAGAAGGCAGAGACATGTTCAAGGCATTGACATCTTCCTTTCTCCACAGATTCAATGAATGCCATACAAATGTAATGTCACTAACATTTTGATAGTTGGAAATGGTAGGTATGTAGGTAGGTAGGTAGGAAGGAAGGAAATATCCAAAAGATAAAGACTATCTTCCTTTAAAAAGTCCAGAATCAAGGAAAGGCAATTAATAACTTCATAAAATTGATTAACTAACCAGCCCTTTATAAAGTAGGTGCCCTGTGCTAAATTCAGAATGTGGTGCCACACTGAATTAAGGATAATACAGAAAAATAAGAAGCAGGGTGGTTCCTCACACACATGGTTTCTTTAATTCACACTCTTTAAAGAATACACCTTGTACCTTCCTCAGGATTGGTGCTGACTCATGTTAGTACCAGTATCATCAATCCACTGGGCTTTCCCCTCAAAGTCAGGGGCTATTTTGCATAACCATCACTTGCCAGCAGCATTCACAAGCTCAGGCTTCCTTCCAACCAGGACTTGACAATAATTCACTAATCTCCTAGCATTACATGCCTTAGAGTGGCTTTACTGTTTGTCTTGGCAATAGACTTACATATGTGGTTATGCTAGATAAGAATATTTTATTGTAAATAAGAAAGACGTACAAAACAGCAGATTGGCTATGGTCAGTGATAGTATACAGTTGACTAGTGTACTGTTAGTAGATTAAATTTATAATTTTTTTCCTTCACATTTCCACAAATTAGTGGAGTCTTGGCATTGGCATGGAGCCTAATGACCTTGAAGTTGAGCAGTTGTGTGTTTATGTGATACACATCTTTAGACTACTTCTGCTTCTACTTTAATCCTCACTTCAACAGTAGTTTCTTCCAATGAGTAAGCAGCCAGAATTTGTGCAGGAGGCCCAGCCATCCAGTACTTAATTCCACACACACCCCAATCATATATCTTCTCCTTCGGAGAAGTCCAAATACGAATTGTGAGCAATTCATCATTAGTTTCTAATCTAAACAAAAGGCAGTTGTTGTATGGGATTAGTGAAGCTCTTATTTAGGAACAATACACATTTTGAAGAAACGTGTCTAAAATAATGAGTATAACCCCAATGAATATCTCTGGGTATCTAAGAGGGGGGTAAGTGACATCATCATACAAATACATGAAATATGTATTTTACAGTGACATCATTGTAGGTTTATATCAGATGTCTCTGGGGGTTCTCTATTATAGGTCATACTGGATCTACAGCTTGAAGTAATTCTTTACAGAATTGATGATTTTGACAATGATTTTGACAAACCCTGTTTTCTTGTGCCAGTTTAACAGAATAATAGGAAGTAATACTGAAGCAACCAGGCCTTGCAGGAAAGGAAATTATTTTGGCTGAATAAAACTGAAAATTGCTGCCTCACCTTCAGCCACCAAAACCTCATTTCATTTAAAAAGCCTTTTAGACTCACTTTAGACTAGAGTGAGTATATTTTCTGAGAATGTTATAGATGCAAGGGTATCAGAAGTTCCACATACAGTAAAGCATTTTTGAGCACACATTGAAGGGGAACTACTGGTAGGTACTGAGTTTCATCCAACTATGCATGTATAATTTCATTCTTATGTTCACCAGTGCAGCCTGCATATTGGCCATCTTAGATGAAGGAAGCTTGATTAAATGCTTGATTCTTTGGGTATTCCAAATATCCATTATAAGAAATTAATCAAGTTTTAAAATAAACAATTTTTGAATGTGTTGCTGTCTGTCCAATAACTCTTACTGATGCCCTACTGCTTCCAGTGCCAAGCAAATTTATTCTGCCCCTTGAAAAGTTCTAGTGAGTAAATAACTGTTTTTCCACGAGTAGATTTATTTATTTGTCAAATTTAGATATTGCCCACCTCATTCACAGACTGATTCAGTAGATCCTACATGATCTGCACTGGTACGTACTTAATTTCACCATGCACGAAGAGTCAACAATTCCTCTGACTTTTCTCATGAAACTTATTCTTTCTAAGGGTTTACACCTTGCATAGAAAAAGGCCCCTCGGGGTTCTGCAAATGAAACAAACAAAATGTTTAAAAAGTTATGATATTTATGTAGTTACTTATCAAACATATCAAAATTATATTAAAGTAACCAAAATATCTTTACAATCCCCAAGGCATGTCACAACTTTTGAGCATCCCTGAAAGTTGAAAAATTCGACACGCCCTACGCATATCCCATCATTCTGTATGGTTTCCCTTGCTGCTTGGCTGTCTAGTAGCTGGGAGACCAGGAGACGGGCACCTGAGTCTCCATGGTAACAGGAAGATGGCTGAAGCATGGCAGCTAAACACAGCTGCCCTTCATTGAATATCAACTCCAATGCTGACAGAATAGATAATGGACAATAACACCCTATTAGGCTGACGGGAAATGAAATGCCTCAGTAAATGTCTGTCATGCTGTGAGGATTTATGTTATTGTACCATCCCAGATTTCTCCCTCATGCACCTTTTTTTTGTTTCCTGCTGTCCATTCTTTAATTAAGTATGTCTCATTGTTTATCAGGGAGTTTAACGCTTTTTCTGAACCACTGATACACACACACACACACACGCACACACACTCACACACACACACACTTCTTGAATGCCTCCCTCTCTTTCTTTGGTCATTTTCTGTCCTTTGCAAGTCCCTACCTCAAGGGATGTTTGGAAATTTAGCAAATTCTTTCCTCGGCTATTTCACTGTTTATCTCTGAACTACAATGAAAGACTTTCATATTTGCTTGGCACTGCCCTCTCTAACCTGCTTACATAAACCTCCTAGAATTATAGAATTGGAAGGAACTATTAATACATTTTATCCAACATCTCAGCAAGACAGCAAAACCATGGCTTCAGTCTCCTAAGAAGACAGCTATCCAGGACCTGGATGAAGGGGAATCCTTTACCTCCATGATGGTGTCTTTCATTCATGTCCGCTATTGATGGTAGTAATGAAAAACTAGATAATATGCATTGGTGGCCTTTAATACTTGGGTATGTCATCAGATGTGATAGATAAGTTTTGTGTTATGTTGTGATATCACCACTTACATGTTGTCACTTGTTCAACCTGTGGATGCCTATTACCAAATCATACTACTAGGAAATTCTTCGGAATGTTTGGTTTAAAAAATGGGTGTCAAACTCGCAATGTCATGTTATCATCATGTGACTATCGTGATGTTTTTTCCCTTTCTGTAACTGTTTTTTCCCTTCATGGATGCGTCATGCGATGGGCATGGCCTGCACGTGACACATCCGGCCTGCGGGCCACCAGTTTAACACCCCTGGTTTAAAGTATCTTTCTTGTAATTTGAATGTTTCCATCATAGACCATGATTTCTACAGGTTTCACTTTGCTTTAATGTATCCCAAGTTGTCCCTTATAAATGTATTTAGTTATTTGTTCATTTAATTTTTATGATCACCCTTATCACATGATTTGGGGCAGCTAACAAGGATTAGCTTATTATTTTATTATAAAATAATACAACAACCCTAAATTACAAATGTTCTCTTTTATTGTAAAAAAACCCCTCATACAGTTGCAACTTGGCCAGTGCCTAGAACAAGGGTCTTCAAACTTGACAGCTTTAACGCTTGTGGACTTCAACTCCCAGAATTTCTCCTACAGTAATGTTGCTCAGAAATTCTGGGAGTTGAAGTCCACAAGTCTTTAACTTGCCAAGTTTGAAGACCCTTGGCCTAGAAGATAAACCATGTTTTCAGGCCTTCTTAAAGGCTGGCAGCTGGATAAATAGTGCTTCAGTCTATCTTTTTTCATATGAAGGAATCATCTCTGTTTGGGCCAGAAATGCGAAATGAAATTAATCCATTGAGAATACCACAAAGGTAAAGAACTTATTGCCTTAAAACTCAGATATCAAGTTTGTGTGAAGCTGAAGATGTATTCCCTGAATTTGGGAGACAAAACATTTTTATCTTTGGAAAAAGTCTTTTTTCTTACTTACCTGAAAATATGATCCACCACATAATTGAAAATAAAACAAAATATTGAGGGGGCAAATCTTTTTTTACAGTGTATAGAAACAAATAATACATACATTCACTATATGTGATACTTCAGAAAGCAAGTTATCAAATAATAAATTACACTGATTACACGTGAGAATTGAACAACAGAAAGCAATGATTCTAGGTAACATTTCCCAAGTCCCAAGATTTATGGGTTATGTTACCACCTTTTCCAGTCAAGTTTGTGCCTTTCTTAAGACGTAGATGTGCATTCAAGTTATTCTAGGTTGCCAACCAGTGGGCCGAGGACCACTGGTGGTCCACAAGAAAATTTTGGTGGTCCGCAGAGAAATGTCATCCCCAAAGCACCTCCCAAAGCAATTAATCNAACACAAGGCTGCGCCACCCACATGGCCCGAGGTAGTGAGGGGAGGAGGGGAAGGGTGGAGGAGGGTGGGAACTTGACCCATGCTCCCCATTCGCCTGGCCTGGCCACCGGGCTGCTTCTTTCTGCTTTCTTCTTCTGCTTTTGGCTGCATGCAAGGAAAACTGCAAAAGTCTTTCTTTCTCTCCCCCAAATTCTGCCAGATTTGAGTCTTTGGGACCCTGCAAGGCATCCTGCTCCAAGAGGCTGCGCCAGCATGANTTCTGCTGCTTTCCTTGCATGAAGCCAAAAGTCTCTCTCTCTCTCCCCTTGAGAATAGAGCTGGAGATGGTATCCTGTGATCCCAAATAAAGAATGATCGATCGGTAGGAAAACAATGTGGGGAATTTTCTTGCAGACTTTTTTAGGGATTTTCCCGTGGTCTCTGGTCCACGGGATTTAAAATTAT
>AZIM01006122.1:3152-17501 GCA_000516915.1 Ophiophagus hannah | reverse complement strand
AGGGTAACATGTCCTTGACTTTCTAAGAAAGAATGTTGCTGAGTCTAATCCTCTCTATGAATTCCCCCCTTCCCAAATTTCCAGGCACTAAATATGGCAGCCTCGAAGCTTCCAAGTAAAATATGGCTTCCAAGGCTGACACTTAATCTCTCAACACATAAACAAATTCAACCACAACTTCAACTGGAAAAATGGAAAAAACTAAAGCCAAAGATGCTAGGGAATTCTGGGAATTCCCCAAACCCAAGATGGAAATTAGCAGCTCAGATCCCATCTTCTTAGTAGTCAACACTAAGATAGGCAGGAAATAGCACTTATAAAATTGGTGGGGGTGGGTGGGTTCTTAGTATAAAAAATACTAAGTGCCAAAATATTACTTATTTCTTAAGATAGGTGCATGTTAGATAGTGGAAACCTGCTCAAGAAAGCATGAATAAATAAAAGAATAACAGAGTTAGATTGGATCTTGGAGGTCTTCTAGTCCAATTCCCTACTTAAAACTCTATACCATTCTGGACATATGGCTGTCTAATCTTCCAGTGGTGGAGCACTTACAACTTTTGGAGGCAAACTGTTCCACTGATTAATTATTCCCACTGACAGGAAATTTCTCAATAGTTCCTGTCCTAAATAAGTTTGATCTCTCCTTGATACATTTCCATCCATTACTTTTTTTCCTGCTCTCAGGAGCTTTGGAGAATAGGTTGGCCCTTTCTTCTCTGTGACAGCCCCTCAAATATTGGAAGACTGCTATCATGTCATCCCCACTTTTTCTCTTCATGAGACTAGATATACCCAGTTTCTGCAATCATTCTTCATATGTTTTAGCCTCCAGTCTCTAATATAAGATCTTAGTAATAATGACCTGGCATATAAAAGAAACTAAAGAAATCAGCTGAAAATAAAAAAGACAGTTTTCTTTTATGATAAATATCAACTTTAGAAATAAAGAATAAGAAAATGCCATTTGTAATACCACTGTTAATACAAGAGAAATAATATACGACAGAACTTTGTGAAAGAAAAGATTCAAAACTGCTGTTCTGAGAGTTCCTTCCTTATGAATTGTGTTTCTACCTAATGGATTGTTTTCTAAGATTTTAAGAGAACAAGTAACCACATCTACAGTATATAGCAGGGAGATAAAAGAAGACTACTGAAGGTATAGGGGTCTGGGTGGAAGAGAATGCATTGGAAAGCAACAACAGCCAGTTGTGTGTGGAGGAAATGAGACCAAAACATTTTGAAGAAGCAGCAAGCTTTGGAAGCTACTACTGCTAAAAAATGAGCACCAAAGCTGTATAGCCCTATATAAAGATTCAGTCCAGCTGCAGCCAGCTACATCAAGTAATTATTTTCTTTCTCCTAGAAACTGATAAGGATGGAGAGCCAAAGGAGCAACATTTAAAAAGTTTCTTTAACAGTGTTAGGAACTGTGCATTATGATGCATAAAAAGCTTTGAAAATGTCCTTTGGAATGCTTTGCATACTATTGGTTCTGGAGTGAGAATTTCCCTGGATTACTATTAAAATTAATAAATGAACTTTCATATTATTAGTTGCATTGAATGACTTATTTAAAACCTATACAAAGGAATTGAAGTAATGACCCTATAAATATAACTTACATTGAAGTTATGTTTGCTTTCCCTGACCCCAATTTCTTAAATGCTTCCAATATTCTTTATTGAGGTGATATAGCTTAACCATTATAACTCCATTTAACACTGACCCCAGAATCCAGCTATTTGATCAAATGTCTCTATAGATATATAGAGTGTATTTCTGACCATAGTTATACATTCCTTTTCTTTAGATCAAAAGAAAGTACAGCAACCAGAAATTTCTGTTGCAGAAATAGCACTATAAAACTTTTAACCTTGGTTGCCATGGAAATACAATTGTTGTCAGCAATTCTTCTGAGACAATCGTTACATGCTAATACAGACCTTTATACTCCTTGTTGCTAAGGGATGTTAAGGTTGCGTTAAGTGTAATTCAGTCTTTATTAACTATGACATTACCAAAGTTTAGAGGACATTGATGTGCAGTATTTTATTGCTGCTCCAGATGATATAATAACACTTTGGGCTATGCTACTAAAATAATTTACTTTTATATAATTATCACACCATTTTATCAGCACTACCAAAACAAATAAACAATTTGTGGAATTCAAAGTCAGCTCAAACTATCGGATCGAGTTTCCAACAGTATATAGAGCATTTCTTCCAAAAGTGATCTATCAATAACTAAAGATCTCAGTGGTTATGTAGTATTAGACAGTAGAAAATATTATTTCACATATCTCTAAAGAGGCTAAATACCAGCTTTTGGGAAACAACTCTCAAGAATGTTGACTTTTTGTAGAATTTGGCTTTAGCTCACTGCAGATGATTTTAACACAAAACTAGACAAGTCTTGCATACATCAGATGTTGCTGTAATACAATTCTCATCATCTCTAAGAAGCATAGCCAATAGTGAGAGATATTGGTAATTATACCAACAATACAGAAGTGTAGTTCAACAATACAAATGCCACAATGTGCTTCATGTATTTATCACCTTAATATTCTAACTGGTTCAGAATATACTGAGAAATAGACCTGGGTACCAGCACACTGGTATACCTGCAATCCCTTCAGGATAGGACAGATTCAGAAAGAGACACTAGAGAGATAATAGGAATGCTATTATTGTCATACCTTACTTGTTGTAGGATATGATAACACAATTTCAAAAACTCTCCAGATTCGCTTTCTGCCCCACCACATTCCAAACAAATTAAAGGCTTGATTATTTTGATTTTTGTTCATACCATCTCCTTTCCCAGGACTAAATTGACTATTATTTTTCCTAAAGTGTTCCTGCATAGTTCAAATGTGTGGGTGCATGCATGCACATGTGGGCATGCGCGCGCGTGCACACACACACACACACACACACATACACAAACAGAAGATGTATGTGAAACATCACTGTTGAAATGCTTTAGAATCAAGTGGAAGTTCTCTACTCTTTTGAATTAATTTTCAGAGTAGAATCAAAACCACTATAACTATATCATCCTCAAACCCAACTCAAAGAGGCAGAATTTTTTAAAAAAATCACAGCTGATTATTTTAAAAACTGATGATACAGTGATTGTTTCCTATCTAAATAAAGTTTTCTGACCATTATACCAAAAAAACAGTTTAGATGTCACAACTTATAAAATGTGTCTAGGGAATCTGTTTTAACTAATGGTTCACAACCATTTTAACACCCTTTCTATTATCTATCCTATAGAGTTGGGATAACTTATCATAGCTTTAGTTACTTAAATCTCATATACCTTTCAGCTGAAAATAGCCTGATTGCAATTAACCTATTTTGGATCCAACATTGTTGACAGAATATGATGAGTGGCCTCCTTCTGAGCACAATCAATTAGAATTAGAATTAGAATTAGAATTAGAATTAGAAATGTCCTGTTCCTTTACAGCTCCCCCTATGTTGTCACTTGACAGCCCTTTCTCAGTCAAATGTTAATTCTGTTGATGGCTCTCCCGTTACCTCTTGGGCTCCCTCCCCCTTACCTGGAAAACAATGTGGCCATGCATGTATACACATGCAGAGAAATCTAGAATCATTGATACCATTGGTATCTGGTTCTGGAAATGGAGAATCAGATACCATTGACCATGAAATCTTTCTGGGCCTGCTGCAGGAGTTGTGGATGAGTGCTTTTGTGTAGCACTGATTCTCCTCCTTCTTCCAAGGTCAGTTTCAGCCAGTGTTGATAGCTGGGGAGAGATCCAAGTTGTGGCCCTTACTTTGTAAGGTACCTTAGGGCTCTGTTCTTTCTCCCCTTCAATTTAACATTTATGTGAGGCCATTGGGTGAGGTGATCCATCAGTTTGGGGTGAGATATCATCAATATACAGATGACATCCAGCTTTATATCTATACTCCAGGCCCCTTGAGTGATGCTATGGTTTTCTTATTCCAGTGTCTGGAGGTTGTTTGGGACTGTTTGGAGCAAAATTGGCTCTGACTCAATATTAGCAATACGGACTGGTTGTGGGTATTGGGACCTTCCGAAGATAAAGTCCTTCCATCTCTAGTTCTGGATGGGATGGCACTAACCCAAACAGATCCAGTTCACAATTAAGCTCCTTCTTGAAGAGAAAAATGGCACCTATGGTTAGGAGAGCTGGCACAACTCTACTCAGAGCTCCAATTACTCCTATTTCTGAACTGGGAGGCTCACCATCACCTATAGCCTAATCCTATTGGCTTTTCACAAAGCTTTAAAAACATGGCTATGTACCTGGGGCTTTGAATATGTTAAGTGCCTCATTACCTGGCTTTACTATTAGTTGATTAATCATCACAAATGCTGTTTGCATGTCAAGCCTGAGAAACAGGAAATTCAGGCAGTGCAATGAATAGAAAGGTTTATTGCAAGCTTAAACTCTGTACAAGAAGCTGAACTACTAATCACCAAAGCAAATTGGCAGTTGGTAAGAGTCAGTGGAATGCAAGGTGGGCTGGAATCAGTTCTCTTGTGGGTATGAAGGGACTCGAGACTGGTGACATGTTTGACTTCTCACTTGGGCTCAGTGTGTTTATTTTGTGGATGTTTTAATTTTTTAATATTTTTAAATTTGTTTTACAATTTTTGAATTGTAAGCCTCCCATAATCAGTTGGGCGGCTATAGAAATTGAATAAATAAATAAACACATTTTTGAGCATCTGGAAAAGCCATTGCTTTAGCAATGTATACATTTATACAGTATATTACAGTATACCCTTTCCTGAGGTACCTTTTTCAAAGGACTTATATAACTCTGGATGATAGCTTATATTTATTGTATGTAGTATGGGCTTCTTTATGCTGTTTTGTCAATGAATAAAAACCAGAAACAAATCTGTCAAAAGAATTGATCTTTAGTTATGAGTAAATTTAAATGAGCAATTTGCCAAAACCAGTAAAATATTTATTGAATATTATAAATGATGGCAACTTTACAACAATATTGAAAATACTGCACCTTTATGCAATATGTTACATATGATGAAACAAAGAGCATTCATGAAAGAAATTACATTAGAAGAATTTTAAATAAGCTGCTAAAATAGATGTTAGACCCATATATTTGCCTCTGATGGTTTGAGTTCATTGCATTTTAATTCTCTGAAAGTTTGGTTTGATTAATTCAGATAATTGCTCATACTTCTATCTGCTCAATTTTATGTACTATATTCATTTGTCTCCCTAAATCAAGTAAAATGATGCTCCAATCTTTTGGGTCTGGTGTTTCCCATACAGTCTATCAGTTTCATTCCTAAATCTAATCTCTCTTCCAAAATTATACTCCTCTTTTGACTAAGCCAGGAAAATAAAGCTTTAAATTGTGCTCTGAGATTAAAAAGGTTACCTGCTTGGAAGGTTTGATATAAATATTGATGACTATATCAGAGGTCACATTCCTGTGCTCTATGAAGTAATCTTTGTCCAGAGGCAGTAAAAGCTTATGGTTTCATTAAGTGCCTTATCCCTGCTTTGAATATATAAGTAATGTAAATAGATGCAAAGCAAGAACAAAAACATATTCAAGAACATATTCATGATTCATGAATATCTATTTCAGTGGAACAAATTAAATGTTATTTCTTCATGAAACAAAGCTGATCAGTCTTCTGCATTTCTCTTTTTGTCTTTCTGCAGCAAGAGATGAGAATGTAGCCACTTTCCGTGGCTCCGAATACCTGTGCTATGACCTCTCCCAGAACCCAATTCAAAGCAGCAGTGATGAAATCACACTGTCCTTCAAGACATGGCAGCGCAACGGCCTTATCCTGCACACGGGCAAGTCGGCTGATTATGTCAACCTGGCTCTGAAAGATGGCGCCGTCTCACTGATCATTAACTTGGGATCTGGAGCCTTTGAAGCCATTGTGGAGCCAGTCAGTGGCAAATTTAATGACAACCAATGGCACAACGTAAAAGTGACTCGCAACCTGCGGCAGGTAATGAGGAAAGGAAGAGAACTGTGGTAAAGTTCTGTCATAGTGAATAAACGTAATAGTAAATTGGTAGCTAGAAGGAAGGTGAAAGTTGTATATCTATTTGGAGTGGGAGCAGCATCTAACCTCTAGTAACTTGAGGGAAAACAAGTGCTCATTCATTTACTATAACTTGGCCTCATTGCAATAACTTCATTTCCACTTGATAATTTTCTACTTTTCCCCCATCTCCAATTTGTTTTAACACTATTTTGTGACTTAACTTCACTTTTATCTCACTTTTCCTTTGCACTTCCCCCCTTCTTTTCCTTGCTTTCTTTTTTCTTATTTCCTTAATTACATTTCAATCTTATCAGCAATAATTCTTGTTGCATTTAATTACAGTAGGAATGGAAAGTATTTTCTGCAGCAGTTTTATCCACTTCCTTTTTCTCCTTTATGTCATGGTAATTGATTTAACCATTTCCATAATATCATTACTTTAATTCTGTAATGGGCCTGATTCACTTGGACTTTCTTTTGCACAAACCTTTTGCGATGAATGACAAACTGCATTGCTACACACACCCAAGAATGATATCTGAGCAAGATCATTTCAAGAGAGTTTGTGCGGGTGGATTTTTTAGTGGATTGGGCTGATAATAGTCTTTGTTTCTTCTGTTTCTATCTATTTCTTTTGTATGTGAGGTGTTTAATTTAACCTTATGCTCCTGATACTGGCCGTACTTTTTCCAGACCTTATTTCTTTGCTTTGATTTTCATTATGAAGCTATGCTACTACTGCTTTTTTGTCTCTATCCAACTTTCCCTGTGATGACTACATAGACGAGGAACGCTACTTTGAAGATCCCCTTCCCACACCCCTATTATTATTAATATTTTGCCCTTTTATAACTCTATTTATTACTTCTCTAAACACACAGCTCTATCTAATATTTTTATATAGCTAGCAAGATTTAAAGTATCAAAACGCTTCCCTCTCTCCTAAAACATACACTTAAGCTTTTAATAGGTACAGATGAATATAAATAACCTTCTTTCTGAAAGCTGGTGAAATATATTAAGTCACTTGGAACCATTTACAGCATGACAAATTTTCTATTATACATATATCCCTTTTTGTTCTTACTGATTGGTAAATGTTATGTAGTTTGTCACCCATGATGTTTTCAAATAGATATTTTAACTTTTTACATTCAAACACTTGTTGATTTAAACAAAACATTGCATATTTATTTTACTTGCACATATGCATATTAAAATCAATCATTTTATGCTTTTATGGAGTGAAAGGAATTTCTATAATAATAAAAATTAGTAATCCATGTATGTCTAAGGACATTAACAACCACTGTCAGGCTACAGGAAAATCTTTCTCTTCCTCCCCCTCCAACTTGGACATTCCCCTGCCCCCCATAAATACTGAATTTCTAGAACCTTCTCATATCAGTAGTTCTTTTAGAGATTTTTTCAAAGGTAATAAGAATTGGAGCCGCTCTGACTTCCACAGGAATTCTATTCAGTTTAAGGAGAGCAGTAACAAAGATGGCCCAATGACATACTTACAGCAGATGGCACTTCTTAGGGGCAGGATCTGGAAGGGGACTTCTCTTAATTCTTAAGAGATTGGCAAAAGCCCTTAAACTAGCAGTTCAACAAATGCTCAGATCCTCAGCCTTGTAGC
Organism: Ophiophagus hannah; assembly: GCA_000516915.1. NCBI lineage: Eukaryota > Metazoa > Chordata > Lepidosauria > Squamata > Elapidae > Ophiophagus > Ophiophagus hannah. The sequence continues at coordinate 9,802 of AZIM01006122.1, read as the reverse complement.
GATTTAAAGGTGACAACCAGCATCTTAATTTGCACTCAGAAGTATAGTGATAAGCAAAGCATGTGGGCAAACTCACTGCTTGAGCTATTGCATTCTGGACTAGCTGAACTTAATGGGTCCAAACAAGTCCAAACAAGAGCTGACCGAGGCATTGATGACAGCAAGCAAAACCCTAAATATTGCATATATTTGAATATGTGAGCATTTTAAGTCTAATGCATTGCTGTTCAGTCCTTGAATAACTTCCAATCTTAAATTACTCAACATTTAACTAGGATTGTCTGTCAGTAACTGCTTCTATGAATTCTTGCAAGCTCACATTTATAATAACCGAAATAGTATCTAGCAACCTTGCTTTTGTGCTCCTTTATTATTATTATTATTATTTTTTCTTCCAATCTTCATGATCTTCTCCAGTGACTTTTGCCTCTGGTTTTATTTCATCTAATATAAAGTGATTATTTCGTTCAGTCCAAGGTATTGCCACCCTTTTTCTCTAGTGTCACAATTCAAAGACATTAGTTTTATTTAATTTAATTTAGCCTTTCTGATTTCACAGTCATTTGTTTGTTTATTTATTTAATTTATTAGAGTTTCACAAAATTAGCTCTCTCACAGTTTTCCTTAGTTTTCCAACTGGGAAATCTCACTTCAGTATACATTTTAATCCATTGTTTTAGGTAGTTAGATACTAAGAACTCTGCCTGTTTTGAGGTATCTTTGAAACCGGAACACTTAATTTTGCATCTTAGGGAACACCAACTATACTGCTTTTCTAGATTTCCTTTTTACCATATGTTTTGATTAATGTGTCATTATCACTTCAAAGTGTTCTTTGCTATATTTTTAAATTTAATTTCATTCAGAGCAGTTTAATTTAATTTGCCCATAGGTATTTTCAGTTTTTTTTTTAAAAAAATATTGCATTTGTGTCATTTTGTTCCAAGAAATCAAATGTTTAATTTCAAAATATCTGACATATTTACATAACCATAATAATAATATGGTATCAGGCCAAACTCTGGTTAAAAGAGCATCAGATTGCACCTCTACATCTGAAAATGGAAATTATTTACCTTGGACTAATTATCTTATTTCATTTAAACTTTCTCATTGTCTGGAAATGGTCATCCTCAAAATATAATTTTAAACTATAACTTTTAATTCATTTTATTCATGTTTCATGCACATATATTTTCACCCACCACTAATTTACATGCTTATAATGGTTGTTCTTTGAAATTCTCTTTCAATTTAATAACCATTTTAGTTAGTATTAATTTTCTGTAAATAGGAGAGCATTTCATTTAATGATAGGCAAAATCTAAAGTAAATCTAATATTTCTAGCTATAACCCACCTGCCTGTTCAAAATATGGACAGAAGATGTGGCAATATAGAATTTACAGTGGTTTTTTAAAAATAGATATTTGTTTTGGCTTTCTTATATATTCAGACAGTGTACATGTAAATCAGAATGTTGGACAATAGCATTCAATTTTTTTCTATCAAGAAATGCTTCATGGAGCACATTAAAATTATCATATTACAGAATACTGTTCAATTAAAATAACTAATGCAGGTTTTCTGTGAGCAGACATAAATGTTTGTGTCTTTTATCATTCAAATTTGCTATTTTTGTACCTATGTCCTGAAAACTATAAACTTATAAAAGAACAGCTATACATTCATTTTTAAAAAAGTGCAGTTTTTTTAAAAAAGTGATGTGCTGTACATAAAAACATTTTGTTGTATAGATAAATCACTATACTTAATTCAGAGTAGTTTGTGCACCAGTAAATTTCCCATATGATTATTTTAACAAAAACATTTGTTTTATTGGATGTAAACATTTTTAATGATAGAATTGGGAAAGTGTCAATATTTTTCACCAGCACTTTCAGAAAAAGGTTGGTAATATTATTTGTTTTTCTTGTAGATATGCAGGCCCAAATAATATATAAAACAAAGGAAGCGGTACAAATTCTATGTGCCATGCTTCTCAGTCATGCTTTCCAGCATGTGATGAAAGACTTCTTAAAATAATATTTTTTTATGATTAAAAATAAAAGAATATGAAGATAGTACTTATATTGCTGCTGCAATATCTTTCAACTAAATATTTTATTGATTTGATTTGATTTTGAAGCCACCAAACTCCACAGTGACAATTTAAAAAACCAACATATACATCAAAAGAGAACACAGTCTACCAATAACTGTTATTGTCCTGCTTTTGCCTTTTCATCAAAATGGTATTTAAGGATGCTATGTTTATATTATTAACTTCAAATAATAAAATATATTAAAATAGTATAAATAAACATGAAACAAAGACAAATTTCTTTGAAATTATAAAATCTAAATGTATCTGAGCAGGAGATTGAACAGAACAACCTTATTGGTCCAATCTCACCCAACCCGCAATCGCTTAAAATAATGTGGAACTTTTGCAATTAAAGGACTGCAGCATTTTTTCCAATAAATTTTAGACTGGCTGCAGATCTTACCTTTTTTTTTTTTGGTGCTTGTGCATCTCTACTCAAATATGTTTAGCAGGCTATTAAAAGACTATGAAAATGATAAAACACAATGAAAACTGTAAAATCTATATGATGAGGTGAATGTACACATTACAGGGAATTACCCTTAGTTTTGGTGTTTCATAAAAAAAAATACTTGTCTCTCAGGTTTGCATAATCAAAGGATTCCAGCACCCATCGGATACTAGAAGAACTAAAAATTCAGTTATCAACATAAGTTTCCCCATGTTGGTAACATCTCTAAACGCTACTAATTAAACCTTTCTTTTAAGCCTCTCAAATGAATAAGTATCACCATGATTATTAGCATCTATAGTTCGGCGGTTTGGAAGTGAGTTATAAAACTATCCATGGGTAAGAAAGACAAATCTTACCTTTCCTCAAATAACATGTTAAATTCTGTCAACCTTTTTCCATTCAAACCAAAATACGTGATGCAAGCAATCTTCATGCCTCCTTCAATTAGGGAAACTTCTCCCCACTTTCCTGAATATTGCAGGTGAGCTACATGTTGTCTCTGTTAGTCCAGACTTTTATATTCTGTATGTCTTTCCTGAAAGTTCAACTATTGTAAAGGAAAAAAAAATAACCCTGGGAATTGGTGAGTGCATAGGAATTGTCAAGCAACTGTCTATTATACCCAAGAGATAGGTTGAGTTGATTAGAGTATCTGAGCTATACCAGAAGGTAGTATTGAATAGAACTCTGAAAGGAGGTTGAAATGGATCAGGAAATGGGACAGAATGGTTAAAATGATGATCATGATGGTTTGTCATTATTTATGTGGGTGGAGAGATACAAAAGGTGAATACATATTTGATTTTCACTTGAAAAGTAAGTATTGTTTATATCCTTCAAATTCTACTTGGGTTTTAGAGGAAATATCCCTTGCTTCTGAGAGTGGGATGGGTAACTAATAGCATAAAAATGAGAAGGGCAGGCAGCTCCCTTCCTTCTAACAATCTCTATGGCATGGTTCCCAGACAGTCCTGCTCATGCTGTCCTCTTTTTCACTCTGTGTGTGTCGGGCACCCCATGCCTTTTTTTGAAAAACTAACACTAGACCATTCATGCAATGTGTCATTTTTACTAACCGACTAATGTACTAACACCCTAACGACTCATCTTTGCTTTTGGTTATTTTAATTAACAATCGTTCTGTTCACAATTTTTTAATTTCCTTTCTTCCCCCTTTTCCGCAAAGCACTCAGGCATTGGACACGCTATGGTAAACAAACTACATTGTCTGGTAGATATCATTCTTATTGTCTCTTTTTTTGGGTTTGCCGTGTGTTATCTTCCTTTCCCTCTCCATCTCCCATCCCCTATTTTTCTTCCGCTTTAAAATTACCTTTCCCTTCTTCTTCTTTTGATTTTGCTATAGCTACCTTTTCTTCCTATTTGTATTTTTATATATTTTCCATAATACAAAAACAAAGGAAAATAAATACAATAGTTCTGGAAATGGGATTTAATTATCTCTTTCGCTGGCTTCTTCACTTTATCTATTTTAAAAGGTTTTTTTAATTCTATTTTTGTCAATATTTTGCTAATCCCTTTTCTTTTTTTCCTTTAGTTTTTCTCCCTTTTTTTTTTTTAGTTTGGGGAGGTGAGACTTTCTTTCTTTCTTTTTATGTTTTTCTGAAGGTTTTTAACTCAACTACCATGTCAGGGCCTGCAGTTTGTTGTTGTGAGCCCAGTCTTTCCCTCTTCATTTTTTTTTTTTTTGGTTCTAATAATAGCTGTTGTAGGCAAAACTGGACCAAACTTCCCTCTTTTTTTCTCACTCCATCTTAACCTCTTCATCGGGCCAGCCTCTACACATATTCTTTCTCTGTCTTTTTGAAATTCCACCAGTCATAACCAACAGAAGCTCAGCCAGTTGTTTGGTTCAGGGCAATATATACGCTGCATGGCATGTCTATGTCTGGTTGATTCCTACCTCCTTTCCCAAACACCAAAATGCAGCTATCTCTTTCCATCTGTTCACCAAGCCACTAATCTAACTTTTAAATCACATACATATATCATTTTCACAACCTTCCTTTCCTGCCCTCCTTCTGTTTTCCATTGCCCTCCATGAATTACAGGGTTTGGACTATTTTTAGATTTTTAAAAATTTAGTTTCCCTTTCTTTGAAGCATTCTTTTTCTCCTTTTATAGTTTATAGTTTCATTTTTGCTTTTTTAAGGAATGCATGCAAGTGTGAAAAAAAATCTCTCTCGGGATACTTTATCCTTCTGGATTTTGAAAAACAGTGGCATGGGTGTGCTAAAGTAGAGAGTGTGAGCACTTTTGGCAATTTTTTTCCTCTTGTTTTCAAATTCATTTTATATTTTTCATTTTTGCTGATGTATGGTCGACTTCTTTCTTTCATTTTTTTTAAATCCTGATTTTTTTTAATTTTTGTACTTTTTTTTCTTTTTAAGTTGCAGTACTGGGTGGTGGTGGGTGTCTTTGTAGGCACATAGCATGTTCATTCCATAATGTATTGAAAGTGAGATCCTTTTCCTTCCTCCCTTCCCTGAATGCATGTTCATTTGTGTGCTGTGAGCCAAATAAATACAAAGAAGCAAAATCAAATATATCAACTTCATCATTAGTGTCTTTGCTAACAATCATAACTAACAATAATCACTACCAATAATGGCTAATCAATCATACTATCAGCTCAGATAAGCACTCCGTCCACCAACTGCTCCATTTTCTGGCCTTATTAAATGGAAGCCATCAATGGCAGGTAGAATAGATCTCTTTTTGGCAGTAGCAAAGTTGAACTAGCAATACAGGTGATTAAGGACTTGGAGTGGAGGGACAAAAAGCAGACCAGAAAATGGAACTGAGCTGCAATGAATCAACAAAGTTCAGCAAAACCTATCCTAAAAGTTTTATAAAAATAGGGAGAGGACTTGCTCTTTTAAGAACCGTAAGGTCATTGCTGGGAATTTTGTTTTTCTTTTTTTTTTGTTTTTGTTTTGTCCATTGCATCCTTCAAACAGGTGACAATCTCGGTGGATGGAATCCTCACCACTACTGGCTACACACAAGAGGATTATACTATGCTTGGCTCAGATGACTTCTTCTACGTCGGTGGAAGTCCCAGTACAGCTGATTTACCTGGATCTCCTATCAGCAATAACTTCATGGGTTGTCTGAAGGAGGTAAATGTTTCAGATCAACAGCATTATCTTGCTTTGTATTCTTTGTTAAATAACTTCTTTGTCTGCCACTCATCTTTTTTTTAAATTGAATATCATGCTGTAGATATCATTGGCAAACTTAGTCTGTCCTCATAAAACTGAAAGAATCATCCACATGTAAAAGGTAAAGCATACTGACAATCTTTGAGAAACCTTAAAGTTTGCAGAAATATACTAATATTGAAATGATCCAAGAAGACAGAAATTTCTTTTTGACCACGAAATGTTGACTTCTGAAAATGAGAGGAAATGGAATGGGATATCCTATTAAGGGACTCATTGGGCTGGCTGAGTTCTCTATAAATGACATTAGATGAATAATGTATTAAATAAAATGGGTTCCTTAGTGAAATCTGCTTCACAGAAGATTTGAAGTTTCAATAACAGCAGTCAAATGAGCAAGAGTGATGGGGAAGAAGAATTTAACAGGCTATTGGGATAAAATTTAATTGAGGTGGAAAAGGAAAGAGTTGGTTGTTTATGATAGAATATGGCTTAGAAAGTGATGAAAGGTTTTTTTTTTTTTTGGAATTACTGAAATATAGGAGAACACGGGGGATGTTTTAGAGAGAGAAAAATCCCAAAAGTTGCAAATAATGTAGTAAAAGAGAACAAGATGAAAAGAGCACAACAATTTTTATAGATTTTTTAAAAACAATAGTATTGGGTGAAAAAGGCTAAACAAGGAGCCCCTACCGGGTTTATTATTTATTTATTTATTTATTCGACTTATATGCCGCCCCCTCTCCCGAAGGACTCGGGGCAGCTTACATACTAAAACCACAAAATACAAATATTAAAAACCATTAAATTGAATTCAGCTGAATAAATAGAACAAACCCATTTAAAACAGTCCCAAAATCCCTCACCGATCAGCCCAGGCCGGACTGCTGGAAAAGCCAGGTTTT